>UYYF01000182.1:0-31010 GCA_900618365.1 Thelazia callipaeda
TGTAAAGATTAACCTGGCTATTTAACGATGAAGAAGCGCTGATTGTCAATATAAAAAGTATACCAAAAATAGCCATCCTTATTAGGCGCAAAACATATAAACAATCCTGGTTTAAGGCGCCAAAAAAAAGTCAATGAGAAAGTTTGATAATAAAAGTTTTTATTTTTGCTATAATATCAATTTTCTTTTAAATTTTCATTTTGTTAATAGCACTATAAAAAGTTTATTTCTTTCTGATTTTTTGTTGTTGATAGAATTGATGCAATTTAATAGCAAACAAAAGTGAAATTTAGATTTTAAAAGTCTTCAGAATTACTATTGACATTTTTAAGTAGCAGTAATGAATGCTCGCGAAGAAAAGATTCTTTAAAAAGATAAGTCAATTTTTTCGTGCTAATTACACCTCATAAATGGTCTTAGAAAGTTAAGAATGAACATTATCAACACTGGAATTCATATATATATATATATATAACAGGAAGTAAGTAGTAAAAAAAGAAAGATTAATTTGGGTGAGAAACAAGCTGTGAAAAATAAACTTTGGTAAAATAAATGCAATTAGATGGATTGTTTGCTCGGAATTAATAGTGATTGCTGAAGCTGTTGCCAGATTTGGCTTTAAATTCAGAAGATAGAACAAATCCGTAATCTATTTTGATCAGTACAAATCATAAATAACTTCAAATTCTGAAGATCTGCAATTTCAGTAAATAACACATACAATTGTGGTTAAATTCAAAAGTTTATATTTATTTACGTCAAAAAATCACTCATAATTTTTTTTTCAATGAATGATTTCTTGACGTTAATAAATATCAACTTTTGAATTTAAACAGAATTATATGTGTTCTCATACATTTTATACCTCCTCAGAAATTCATTTTTTTAACCTAAAGTGTTAATTAATTTTTGCTTAATCACAAATTAAGCGATCCACGTCAAACTTTACTGAATGAAAATCTCGTTAAGAATGCTTTCAACTTTTTATCGAAACAATTAAGAACGCACTTTTACACAATTACATAGATTTACACGTAAAAGTCTAATTTCAACTTTCCTGTGCTTAGCTTCAATGCATAAGCAAAATTTTACAGCTTTTCGTCTGTAACACAAAAAAAAGACATAACAATCTATTTCTCTTTTCAAAGTACTAATATTTATATTTATGATTACTATTACTTTTTACGTGAAGTACTTTTTAGCTGTCATATAGTAATATCTGACAAATTTTGTCATCATTTTAGAATAAAAGCAAAGTAAAAGTCAAATTTGTATTTAAAATTTAATTAATAAACTCTAAAAACAATAAGAAGCAGTGGATATTTTATTTTACTTAATCTAATATATTTATTAACTTCATAAAGTGCTCAAATATAATTCGTATTAAAAATTTATCCAAAATCTAAATGTGCAACATTTTTGGACTCAAAATAATCGTAATAATTGTAATAATAGAATTATTATTGCAATAAAACTACCATATTTATTTTACGCTTGCATGAACGATATGCAAAGTTTTAAATGAGCTGAACTTCAACAGACTTCAAAAGAAAATAATTCACGTATCTGCTGAATACAATATAAAAATCAAGTAATAATAAACGTTAAAAATTAACTAATAGTTAATCTTTTTATCAAAAATTTAAAAATTTAATTATAAAGCTGAAATATGTTTTTTTGTTGAAAATTTCATTTCATACTCTAAAAAATATCAAAAATTATATGGTTAGTCAGGAATTTAAAGATTCCTCGAAGTTTACATTTCCGGGAAATATCGATTGAAATAAGTGAAATATACTGATATTGATGGATTCAAAAATTTTACCTGCTAGAAGTTGAAATTTTTTGCAAACAAATTTATATATAAATTAAAAGTTATGCAAACAAGCAATTAATAATTTCTTTAAAAAAAAATTAGAAAACAAATTTGCGTAATAATCATCTGAAGTAGTGAGAATATTGCAGGCAAATGCTCAGCAAATGAATTTATTTTTATACTTTCAGTACTTTTTGACTTGGGAAAAATTTTTGATAACTTTGCCATAGAACTTTACTTTAGTAAAAATATTTATAATAAAATCAATAACTCGCTAGCTTTTTACTTACATCTATTAGTAGTAATCAAAAGTAAAAACCAAACATTTTTGACCTCTTTTGACCTTTTTCAAAATGTTTAAATCATTTTAAACAAAATAAATATGAAATATTATCCTAACTATCCTTTAAATTATTTAAAAAAGCTTACACCAAAACTACCATTCATATTATCTTTTATTACTATTCGATAGCTAATAAAGTATTTAAAATGATGTAATTTTTTGATATTTTTTACTTTTTAAAATTGCTTATTTATTTAATGTAATAACAAAAAGCATATAATTTTGAAGCCAAGAATGATTGCTGTAATGTATATATGTATGTATATCTCACCGAAACATTCAAAATGATGCAAATATCAACTGAAGGCTTTTACATATTTTTTAAATCCTGAAGTTAAATTACAATTTTTTCAATCATTTTTGTTTTCTTTCAGGAATTATTTTTTTAAATGGACTGAACAAGACAAAAGTTCGAGGAATTTTATAAAAAAGTAAGAAAACATATAATATCTGAAAGCGTAATAGCTCCTAATTTTACTTTTAGCAAAATAAATTACATAAAATTGACATATTTAATAATAATTTAAAAAAGTATAAATTTTTGGCTTTCTTAGACTTACGTACTCGAGCGACTTCAAAGAGGAACACTGATTACGTTGAATTGGTGATTAAGACGTAAGCAAATAGTAAATTGTTAAATTATTCAAGATTGAAGTGGATGGGACTGATATGTGCTGAAAATTTTTAAAGATATCAGAATATTGTTGTGGATATTCTGATAATAATGGATACATAATTTGTTTGCATTTTGGGTTAATTTTGAAAGTAAAAAATAGTACTAAATTAGCAAAGTAAAATGTGTTAGAGATGAAAACAAATATAGTTAGTAAGATCTTCCACAATAGTTCAAAGGTCAGAGAAGGGTTGATTAATTTGCAAATAAATTGACTAAATAATTGTATTATTTTAAAAGATAATACCGAAAATTTTGCGAAAAATTTTCACATCTTTGTGTAAGCAATAAAGTTTATAAGTATACTGCAGCTGCTACTTGGATAAAGAAGATGAGATGAAGTTCATCCACAGCTTTACATTAATTTTAAAGCAACACAACACATTGATGGATTATAACAGGTCAGTCCATTAAGTCGATTCAGCAGGTCAAGTCGGTTATAAATCAGGTTAAGCTAACAAATCTGACAACATAATAAATTCATCAATACATTATATAAATTTGAAGGAAATTGGAGGCGTGTTTATTTATTGAATCAGATAATTTATTAAATGTGTCCTTTTGACTGAATCAGAACAACGAGTGATATTATTAATAATTATTAGTAACGTCTAATATTACTAATTTTAAATGATATTAATAATTTACTTCCAGATAAAGCTGTTATTAACAACATGTTTACAGATCATTCTGTTTGGTATCGTTTGTTTCAAATAATATCAAATGCAGTGATTTGATAATATTTAAACGAATTTATTACATACTAATTGAAATTCACAAATTTTTATTAAAATTGATTATTTTGCAAAAACAATTCACAATTTCACTATAATAGCAAGAGATATTCAAATAATTTGCATACTTATTCCTTTCCAAAAAAATTCATTTAAAATACTTTTAAAAAATATAGTGGCTAATTTTAAAATAAATCCCTTATAATTATTTATTCACAGCTTTCCATAACAAATTATATCCGACAAATATTGTGCAAAATTAGATTAATTTTATCCTTTGATCTAATTTATTTTTATTTCTTAGTCAGCACTGATTATTCTCTAATTTACGCTATTCCTTTCAAATCTAATTGGTCTAAATAATGGATTCTTTTGAATTCAAATATTCTGTCAAAAGTGATGTAGATACTGCATTGTACATGAGGTTTACGTTTATTCGGGACTACAATTTTGTTCAAATACTAAAAATATTGAAACGAATATCTTTGAATGTCAGTTTATTTTATTAAAATGTATTTGGTGCAAAAGTGAAAATGAAAGGTTCAAATAATTCTAATTTGCAATTCTGCTATTAAATTTTATTTATTTTACAATACTTAAAAATACTTAAATGATTAACACAATTAGCAGTATTTTTAATTATAATTACTTAATGCAATTAAAAGTCCATAAAATGCCTTATTTGTAGAAGATATATTTTATGAAAAAAAAATAATTAAATACTATTTTAATTAAAAACTAAATATTAAAAACTTGCTATTATTTTTTAATGTATTTAATTTCAAAACATAACTGTTACGACATATATTTAATGCAAAATTTTTTAATATTTGCATAAATTTGTGGATGTCTGAATTGTTATCAAATTTATGACAATTTAATTTATGCAATTGCAGTCATTTTCTCTTGATTTTTGCTAAAAATACACAAATTTATTATTCAAAATAATTGCCAGCAAAATATTTTAAGGAATAAAGTATAGCTATAATCTTTTGATAAAAATAGAAAATCAATTGCAAAATTTTGCCCAATATTTTGCTTTAGATTTTGAAAGCAAATAAAATTTTTATACTTTTAAGCGTTTAATACTTTTTATTTAATGGTTGTAAATAATCAAAGTAAAAATGCAAGTTATGAATATGCAGTAAAAAGTGGATAAAAATTACGAGGGATTATAATTTTTTTCACAATTTAAAAATGAGCGGTCAAGTGAGGTTAGTTAGTTAGTTAGCTAGTTAGTTAGCGCATAGCTTAAAATTGAATTTAGTAAAAATTGTTTTTGACTTTTGGATTATTATCAAATTATGACATTAAAGTATTTATGGTATATTCTCGAGAAAATGTTTGGTATCGTCAAAAGTTGATGAATTTATAGTAAATATTCGATCATATTATGTCCCATCGCAACTAATCTATATTATTATTAAAACTAGTTTATTAAATTTTTACAAACTAAATTTGATATCAAAATTAAGCATAAATTTGCAAACAATCGAAAATTACAAAATTATTTTTTGAGTTTTATCCATGTTCAACAATACAAACGTAATGCTAATTAGTATAAGAGTAATTTAAATTAATTTTATTAATTAATTATATATTATTGTGTATTATTGTGATTTATTGAATACACAAATATGTGTATTCAATAAATCCGCATTTACTTTCAGAGCCTTATTTTGAGCAAGGAATGAATTTGTGGTTTATACGGTCAATCATATTTGTGAAATGTTAATTTTAACTTCATTTTCAATTAAAAGATTACTTTTAAATTTAATGGCAAATATTTTCAAAAACGCAACTGAAATTTACATTTTTCTTTCATCAAATAGAAATACAATTAGTGTTGAAGCATACAAAATTTTGAACATTTTATGCTCACGTAAGAATGAAATAATTCAGAATACAATTTAGAGAACTATCAACAGAATTTTAATGAAAAATTGAACGTTATTTAATAATTGCAAATTTATCTTGCGCTTGATTGAATGCGTAAAATATCAAAAGTTAAACGTTAAAGGTTAAAAGTAAAAATTTACTTAATGAATTTTTCCACCTCTTTGATAATAAAATACACGATGACACTATAAACGGCGTGAAAACTCTCCAAATAACTTAATAGCTTTTGGTGGGGCAAACAGAGTAAGCAAACTTATCTAGCAGAAGTTAGGCCAGTAAAATGACAAGTAAGTAAGAAATTGATGAATTAATTAATTAATTAATTGCAGAGAATATTATAAAGCATGTATGCAGAGGATTGTTGACGTTGAACAATGATATTTATGAGGAAACATTTGATTAGTAAATGGAATTTCAATTTATTAAAAATTCCAAAAGATTTAAAAATGAATATTATTGCAATTTATGCTTAATTGATTGAAAAACTTGAAATGGCTACTAATTAGTTAATTTATTAATTTTAGTTCTGGCCAAGGGCCAAGAAGAGGTTGACAGTTTTTGTAATAGAGGTACAAAGCAATCACCGGTGTCTATTGATGCCAACGAACTCATAGTACAAAAGATAGAAAAGGGTACTTTTACACTAATTGGTTTCGAGAAAACGGAAAGCAAAAATCCGCTCAGAATCAGTTATATCCCAACAAGATGTTAGTTATCATTACCAGCAAATATTATAGTTCTTATTTATTTGCTAATTATTATTATTATTGTTATTTATTATTATAATTAATTAATTAATAATAAATCAGATATATTTTATTTTACTACAATAACATTCATTTATAGTGTTAAGTAATCTAATAAGAAAAATATGAATTTTTGAACAATTACTCACAGCAAATGAATTGCTATTTGAATAAAAAATGTTCGGATAAAGTGAAAATTAATAGAAAGAATCACTTAATTAATGATTTAGTTACGCTATCAAGACCTGGATTTGAAGTCATTACACCATTGCTGCAATTCCACGGCGATACATTTTATTTAAAAAAAATATGGTTATTTTTCAAGCATAACCTAAATGGTTCAGTACATAAATTACAGAATTTTGGCGAAATGGGCAGAGCTATTGGAGAAGTTTGTAAATTTGTATTCGAATAATTAGTAATTATTATTTGTTCTGGCAAATCCATAAGATCATATTTTTCAAAGAATTCCAAGTTCTAAGTAGTCATATTTACTTAATTATTTAAGTTATTAATTGTTTAATTATAATGCTGCATATGCTAATATCGTCTTTTGAAAACAAACGACTAACAAATTTAATTAAATTATCAACTGTATCACTTATGAAGCAAATTATAGTGCAGTTGCTGCCACTGGAAGAGTAATCACACTAGTGTGATAGTTTAATTTTATTGAAAATTACGCTTTTAAAGTTATTTTGTTAACAATGCAAATTGCAAAAAGGTTGGATACAATCATAACTGTAATACTTTTGCAAAATTTATCACAAATATTCAAAATTTGAAGACTTTATCGTTGGGGAAGAATAACTAAGCAAAGGAAGGAGGAGAGTAATTGAATTCAAAAAACCAAATTTAAATTTCAAACAAATTTTTATCAAAAAAACAGTGTATAACTCGACAAATAAAACGTTTAAGTACAGAAAAGTCTTTGTATTGGTATGGGAGTTTGAAGAATTGGACTTACTCCTCAAGCAGCATGTTAAAAATTAATGAATTAAAATGCTAAGTAATGCTTAAAAAAATACTCAATTAGTATTTATGGTAAGAAATACGGGAATTTTTTATATTAATATTGAAACTTGTGAAAGTATTTCAAAAATTCTCAATATTTATTCAACAGAATTAGTAAATGAATGAGGGCTATGTTTGACTTATAGCCACAAACGTTGGCTTATTTTATTGCTTTAAAAAATTTAGATACAACTCGAGTTCAAATTATGTCACCAAGATCCTAACGTTAAAAAATATTTTATAATTGCTTCTATGTTGGTTACTGCTGAGACCGCGGGCCCGCGAATAAATCGCAGTGAAATTGTCGACTTTGATTTATTCATTCCCACTAAGCTGGTCAAGAATATTATATATGGTATTATACTAATTAATAATAATTATTATTAGCACTATTGTCATAAGTATTATTGTTCTAATAATAATAAATTTATTGCTGCGAAAATAACGTTTACTTTGATAAGTTTATTAAAATTATTTATTAAGGTGGAGAGCAGAACTTTGATGAAGTTGCTGTGCATTTTGATTACTTTATACCACGTTATTTTACTGGTGCTGCGTTTTATCACGGATCGTTTATGACAGGTCAATGTGAAGAAGATCTTCCATTTCTGATTTTCGATAGACCAATCCTTATCAATCCGGTTCGTAACTTCTGATAATTTGTTTTGATCAAAAATTTTCGTAGCGAAAAGTCATCAATCTGCTGATATAATAGAAGTTAAGATATCAAAAATCCTGGAAACTACTACTTCAATAATTTGATTTAGAAAAAAGTTCACAGCAACAATTACTTGCGAATTTTATTTGATTCTACTGAGATTAATTTCATCTTTACATGAAATACTTTTCAACTTTAAAGTATCAGTGATTGATAATTCTTGCAAATATATTGGAAATTCTCAGTAAAGTTCACAAATTTCGTTTCAACTCAACTTTGTGATTATAAATTACTAATAATTACTTTTTTTTCTATTAAAAAATAAATCAAAAATAATTCAAATGAAAATTAGCAGTATTTTCAGGGCAGAAATCTGAAAATGCTGTATTCAAAGCGCGTTGACTTCATTCGTCCACTTCAAAACCATCGGATCGCATCGTACTACAAAAGAATTAACTTCAGATACAAAAATTTTAACTCGATGGACTTCCAGAAGTGCCTAATTTCAAAGGATTTTCAAACTTACTTAAATGACTCCAAAATACATGAAAGAGGTATGCATTTGATAATTCGAGATCATAAATTATGAACTTAATTGATAATATTTTAAAGGTTATATGCCTGATAAAAGGTCATATGTCTGATATTATTTGTGCTTTATTTCCTGATTCATTAGTGATTATGGAAAAATGAGATAAAATAAAAAGCAACAATAATATCAGGCATATGACCTTTTGATTAAAAAAAGAGTAAGTGCAAAGTTTAAGCTCAAACTAACCAATGACCACTACAACAAAACAAAAACCATTGAAATGAGACTTAACAGGACATAATAGGCCATAAAATTGATCTTATAAATACTTCGTGCGGTTGTGTGTTAAATTTGGATAACTATTAATGAGTTAAAGCGGCCGTAGGAGGCTGTTTTTTATGGTGCTAAGGCTGATTGTTTGTTAAGACAGTGTGAAGACCATTTAATGAGTACTTTATTATTAATTAATACAGTACTCAGTTTTACTTTATCATTCTGTAATTCGTACAGTATTTTCAACCGTACCTAATATTAAGGTACTGTATGTAAAGTTAGCTATCGATCGATACCAATCGATGAGATAGCATTTGGTTTGGTTTAAATTCATTAAGTCTTGTTGTGTGTCCAGCTGGCGTTCTCTTCAAGATTCTATAGTTTTATGCTAATTAATTTATATCCTTTATATCATATTTTTATCAATATAATTGATTATTTGTTCTTTCAGTAATTAAGTACTGATTTTTTACGAGTCCTTTCCAAAGCTGATAGGAAGAAGCACACATTTCGTGCGTGTTTGGAAAGTTAGTGTGAAGTATGAGATTGTGTGTGATCTGTCTTTTTATTCAGCACAGTAGAGAAAGTAAGAAATTAAAATGAGTGTATTTGCCTTGTGAGGATGTTTTTCGTCTTGAAATTGCAAAAAAGTTGGAATTACAGAAGGAGCAGCGAAATTTTGGGAATATGAAGATGAAACTAAGAATAGCGAGGATGATGATGGTGGAATGAAGTATGGTAAAGATCATATGAAAAACATTCTCCCGCGGCTACCGTTTATTGTTGGTTCCTCAACTACACTGTATACTTATATTGTTGAGTATTACTTAATTATATTGCTGTTAGTTAGTTTGTGAGAGCAGTCTTTTTGCTTTCTAACTTTGGAGTTGAAGAATTATTGAGAATCTTAGATAAACGCTTGAGTAGTATGCATTGTTAGAAAGTAGTGATTCTTGTTTTTGTTTCTGTTATCTACTTGGTTCAGTACGTGAAAAGCAGTTCTGGTTTGTATGTTTTTGTAAATTTGAATAGAGAAAAAGCACATGATTTAATGATTTCTGTGATATCTCAGTACTAAAAGCCCATTTAACTTATTGAAAATTTATTTTTGTGGGGTGGAAAGTATTGCTTTAATGCTTTAGAGATTGACTAAGTGTTAAAATCTGATGTAATTAATTGTCATTGCAAATTTTATTTGACGAGAAGTTGTACTGAGCCAGCTTGTTTCACTTATTTCTATATTTTTTGATATACAGTTATGTTGTTATCAAATGTGCTTAAATGTCAAATCAAAAGCTTGTGAGCAATTTTGTGGTTAGTGATGTTATTTGGTGGCGTACCAGTTATTATCTCATGGTACGAAATCAGTTAATTTCAGTACATTTTCATGCTATTAGTATGAGGTGGTCTGCAATATATGAACCTTTTATTAGTAGAAAGTCGTGTATTAGAAACTTCTATTTCATTTCTGTTGGTAAATTTTCTAGCTTTGAAAAACTAACCATGTGAAATACCAACCTTTATAACCATAATATCAAAAATTTATTCTGGTTGTGTCATAAGTAGTGGTTGAGGTATTTATTGCAATTTTTATTTCCCGCAATAATGGTAATTTAAGGATGGACGATATAATTTGTAAGCGGCAAGATTTATACGAATACTTATCTCTAGAATATCATAAATGAATGGTATACACATAAAAGTGCCATTTTGATGTGTTTTTTTAATGAAAAACTTCAAAATGCTTGCTTCTTTTTGAAAAAGCCAATTTAATTCGAATTATGCTCAAGTGATTGGTATAAAGTTCAGAATAATTGAGAGAGAAAAAAAGTTTTATTAAATTTATATATTTCCCTCATTTATCTTCAACTTCGAATTCATGAGCAGCAGCATATTTTCAGCGGTTTAGTTGCAAATATTCATATACTTTGCCTTTAGGTAATAGGTGATATTCAGAGATGAAAATGTTTTTCAGTTATATTGTTTTGCAACTTTAATTTGTCTTGTCTTTGTACGGAGAATATTTTATTTTTCATAAAATTCCTGTTCATTTAAGATTTGTATTGTAGGTTCTGCATTGCCTCGTGATTTTGTCGCATTAAAACAGTTTTATAGCAAACAAAAGTAAGTGACATGGAGGAGATCGAAAGTGAGAACGACAGGACTGTATCCAGCACTGTCCAACCAACTGCTGATATCAAAAACCCAGAATTATTGAAGAAGTTGGTTTGGGAGTACCAGTTAAATGCGGGAAGCTGGGTTAAATACGAAGATATCATCTGTGCAAGACTGAAGTAACGCTACAAATCATTATCAAGTAATGAAGTACAATGAGGAATTTATAGCACTTTTCTGCAAGATTATACATATTTAGTTATTATAAATCGAACAAATAAAAGTAATGGAAGCACTCATCTGAAGCTCTTCTGTTTATTTAGATTTCAAATTACTTATTTTATCCAGTCCCAATCTATGCACATTTATCAGATTAATTTTCAGAAAACATTCTGTAGGAATAGCATTTTATTATTTAAAGTTTTCATAGCAATAAATTCGCACTTTTCCGACTTGCTTATACCAATAGCATGAAATATGGAATTGACCTAAAAAATTTCATTAAATCAGATTAAAACTGAATATTTTCTTTTTTCTATTACTGTTAAACACTTGCATCATTTTAAGTTAACAGCTATTACAAAATGAGTTGTATAATTTCGATAACTAATCTGCATGGTTTGAGTGAAAGCATTCCGGATAGAAGCGCCGAGTTTGAATTGGACGAATCAAAACTTCAAGTTGATTTGAACTTAATGAAGCAAAAAAATTTGGATACCGGATTTGTTCGACCGGTACGATGTGCAATTCAGAATGATGAAGGTCATTAATTCATTGATATGCAAGAAGTAACAAAAAGCATTTTTCTTATTTTTTTTGATAACCGAAAGCCTTTTGCAGGGGAACATCGTCTATGGGAATACATGAGTCCACAGCGACGTTGGCGAAGTGTAGATCCCATTTCATTTATGCAGTTAGAAAATGCTCATCTCGAAGGATCGGCGAGTGTCAATATAATACTATTAGGAAACAATTTCACTGCTGATTTGCAAAATTATTTAATTAAAAGTGATGATGGACTGACAGAATACAAGGTCGATGAAAGCAATTTTATAAAATTCCCAAAAAAATTATTTACTATCATCTATTTTCTTCCTGACTCATACTTCAACTTCTTAATTAACAAATTTATGCCCTATCATAGTCCTTTAATATTTGTATTACTAGATACGTTCGTCGATATCGAATGCTCAGCCTGCAATATCAGCAAAGCCAGTCCCAACAATTGAACGCTTGCGGGCTGCAAAACGTATTGCGATACATTCCGAGACACCTCTCACCATTCGCAAGGTTTATAAATTTTTTCATACTTTTTGTTAGCATTGATAGTTATTTTCTTGATAATCAGTGAATTGGCGAGATTACATCGGTTAATTTGATATCGTTAGTTTTTTGGAAGATTTATTTAATTTTTTGACACAATATTTAATTTCCAACTGTTTATTTTTGGACACTCTTTCGTATTGTGAGTTACTAGCTATCTGTAGTTTCGTGCTTGTACAAATTATTTTCCAGCTTTATTTCAGTTTTTGAAAGAGTATATGGAGTATACAAAACTAGCTTTTTTATTCGTATTGTTAATTACTTTTCATAATAACTGATATTTCATAAAAATTGTAGAGGAAAAGAAATGTAAGAGCAAAAACTGCTAATGAACAAGATAACAAAACTGAAAATGTCGAGCCGGTGAAGTCTGAAGAAGAACGAAATGAAACTTCGTTTGCTGAAGACAACAATAATTCAAACGGTGGTGTTGATGACAATCAGGATTAACCTCATGAAGTTGTTATGACTGGTCTCTGCGCGTTGTTTACTTTACTGATTAAAAAATTTTTTGATGCATGCTAGTAGCGTTACGTTATGTCTCTATTTTTTATTAAGAAAATTACCTAAGTAATTTTAAAAAATGAAGTTTTAAAATCATTATGAGTTAATTGGTTGTGTTCTGTATTTACTCTAAGTTCGGTATTGTTTTTATTGCCTTTTTAAAGTAGTTGATAAATTTTGTTGATTTTGTTACTGCACAAGTATACTGAAACATAAACTGATAACATTTCGACGTATTTAGTTTCAAACTAATATACGGTAGATAAGCTCATCGTTACAATTACTAGTTGATACTCAGGAAGTTCCTAGACTTAGTAACACTTGACATAATAACAAGGTATTCTCATCTGAGTTTCATCTGCATTTTCCTGTTTCCATGGATCGTATCATGTCAGCTGCATTTTAGAAACATCTTCGTTCAGCAGTAGTTAAGTGGTGTACAGCGCAATGTTTTCGTCTGAACCTGTTTGTTTTAAATATGATTCATGCTAATGGTTTTTTAGAAATATATGGAATGTTTAGTTAGATGCATATTCAAAAAAAATAAGTCTTATTCCGCTTGCAGAGATGTGATCAAGACGAAGGTATGGTTTTTGTGAAAATTTGGGGGGAAAAATGACAATTAGGTTGTCAGAGCAGAGTTACGACGATATCTAAATATGGTTATTTATGCATTTGTTTTATTGAAATGAACTAGAGGTAGTATGTTCAGACATAATTTTGGCTGATATTGGTATATTTTATTTGCAATTTGTTTGAAATGGAGGTTTTATTTAGATTCTTGTTCAAGCAATACTTTTGAAGATGTTCTAGAATTTTGCTAACCAGAAATTTATGAAAATTCTGAAGGTGAGAAAACATAAAACAGTGAACACGTAAGTGGGGATTAAATTGTGCACAAATTTCCAGCATTTATGGTGATTTATTTGCGTTCTAGAAGCTTTTTTATGGTAGAGAACAGTGCTTTTTGTCATTTCGTGGTTTGCTTACTTTATTCAAAGAGATTACTGACCGATCAGGTTCTGTAGAACTTGGTACCATATATATTTTCTATGGTGTTATAATCTTTAAAATCTCTCGTGAGCTAATGCAGTCTGACGTTATCTTAATATCATGTTAAGTATCTCTTGGATTTCATTCTTTTGTTTACGCTATTTGACTTTGCTACTATCAGTGAATAGTCTTTGCAAAGTCATGCAGTTTTCAAGCTATTAAAATTCACTTTCAGCCAAAGTGATGAATAAACAAATTAGACTGCTGATGAACTGAATTAATAAGAAGTTTCGTATCAAGTTCTTGTTAATTTTTTCAATTTTTTATTGCAGGAAGATATTTCACGATTGTAGTGCTTTATTTATTCATGATATGGTGAATCGAGATTGAGAACATGGACAGTTTATGTTTCTTGTTTTTTTTACTTCTAGAGTTAGTAAAACTCGAACATTTTTCCCGTAGTTTAGCTCTCAAACAGCTTTCATTGATTTCATGCAAAATTAAAAAGTATACAATGCTTTCAGGTTCCAATTCTATTCAAAAATTTTGTTGAGAGGATCAAAATTTTACAGTAACAAATGTATTTATGGTATGGATTTCGTTTAGCACCAGGTGAGTATATCATATTGATAGTTATTAGTTGCTTTATCAAAAGGTTCGATGATGAATGTTGTTTGAAAGAGTTTTTCATTATTTTTAACTTAAAGAGCATGGAATTCAGAACATTTTAGGGTGGCTGTATGATTAGTTCTATGGATTTTTCAACGAAATAGCTAACTGTACTCTGATGAGTTAACTGCTGTTTGGCTATCATCACATGCTGGGGAAAGTGATCGAATTGGTAATGCAGAAAAGACGCTGCTAGGATTATTCAGTTAGTGAAACAATCTCACTATATTCATAAAAGTAGTAACGCGCATTTAGATGTAATTAATAATTTTTTTTGCGATATAAATCAAGTATAGATTCATATCTTATTGAACACTTGTACCTGAATACATATCTAAGTCATTTTTCTGCAGTTTTTGAATGTGAAGCTTAATTATTGAGTTCAGCACTTTAATATTTCGTTTGGACATCAGTTGGTCCTGGAAACAAATCCTTTCAATTGCTTATAAATTGTAATTTAAATTTCTGATATGGTGTAGTATCATTCAAATATGATTACAAACGAAGTAGCTTTTGGGAAAAATTTCAAGAAGGTCAGGCTTGATGTTGAAGGTTATTCACATGGTTTTGAGAATAATTCTTTTTACAAATTCGTAAATTTGTCATGAAAGATCAAAAAAGAATCTAAATACCTGAATTTACTGAACTTATAACTACACTTTTCTGATTTTTTCATTATAAAAGCGTCGAGTAATTTAATTTCCTTCGAGATATTATGCTTTATGCAGTCTTTTTGACTTGTATTTACCTGTCTCTTTTCCATAAGTAATGTCAGTTATTTGTGTTTTTTTAATGGGTGGGTGGGTTATTTTACTCGTTGCCATATTTGAAATGTGTTCACTTTCGTTGAAGTAATTTAGTAGTATGTTGTTGGGAAATGGAAATAGGAGTAGTAAATTTTGAGAAGAAAGTTTATGATTAATGTTTACTGACAAAGTGAGTAATTTTTTGTTGATAAAATTTACCAAGTGGTGGTTCAGCAAAAATTTTTTTCACGTTAATTAAAAAGTACTGGGTCTGAGGTTTTTTGTTAAGAGTTTGTCTTCATAAAGTTGCCTAGTTTTGAAGTAATTATTGATCATTTATTGATAGCAATATGTTTTTGTAAAAAACTGAACTTTTGGGATTGAATTAATTTTGTAAAGATTTTTTTGCCAATTTTGTTTTAGTGACCCATTGGTATATCAGAATTGTAATCAAATGATAAATTACATTTGGTTTTGCTTACTCTTTCTGGTACTTTTAGTTCTGTATGTGTATTCTCGTACTACCGCTCAGGTAATATTTTGAAAAATTTTTCACTGAAATGATGATGCGACGAAATTCTAGTTTTATTTTTTTATTTTTTGTAATTCATTTTTGAGTAATTGGAATTTGTAATCATTCTTTAGTAGCAACTTCTTTCTTAAAAAGTTCAAAAATCATCAAGTGAAGAATATTTGTTGAAAAGAAGTTAGCCCAAAACAAATATCGCATTGTTTGGGAGGTTGTTATTGATTAATAAAACCGCTGAAAATAGCCATTGAGCGCTATCTTTTCATTTTGTCAGCGGCAATACTGTAATATTTTTTAATGATTTCATGTAATTCACTATTTTACTTTTTCGTAATAACAAATTACCAATGATTTTAAAAATGCGCTTTAGAATCGATTTAGCGGTTTTTATACGATAGCAGATAGAAGAAAAAAGGCTAAAATATGGCAGAATTTGATGATTTTGGTTTATTGGCGCAAATGGCTCGACGAGAATTGATTCACTTATTAGAATCAATGCCTGAAGTCAAAGATTTGGCTGTGGAATCGTGTTTGATGCGTCCATTAGACAAAATTGCATCTATGTCTATACTACAACAGCATAATTGTCTTTACGTGCAGCAGTTTTTACTTAATGCAGATTTAACGTGGAGTGAACGTTCATTACGTCGTGTATACATTATACGTCCAACATTAGCTGCATCAAAACGTATTGCTGAGCATGTACTAGCTGAACCAGAACGAAAATATTCAGTAATATTTGTCCCTCAGAGATTGTATATCTGTGAACAAGAATTCGAACGTCGTGGAATATTTGGAATGATTGAAGTATTTGAACTTGATTTACCTCTTATTAGCATTGACTCACATTTATTCAGCTTGGAACATCATGAATTTACGATGGCAACATTAGTCGATCATACATTTGTTCATCTTCGCGCAGTTGCTAAATCATTATGGCAGTTGCAGTCGCTTTATGGTTTGATTCCAATAGTTTATGGAGTAGGTGAAAATAGCGCTCATGTAAATAAATTAATGAAGAAACTGTACGCAGAATTAGGTGAACCACGTTCCTCACCTGATCAACCTATTTGTCATTTATTCTTATTGGATCGAAATTTGGATTTAACAACAGTTCTGCTTACTGGCTTAACTTATGAATCAATGGTTCATGATACATTTGGAATTAACTGCGGAAAAGTAACATTTGGTGAAGAAGTAAAAAAGCGTTTAAAAGGTGATACAAAAAATCAATTGAAGATAACTAGTTTGGATAATAATGATCCTATTTTTTCAGTAGTACGGAATATGCACATGACGGCAGTTTTTCCATTTTTGAGCGCAAAAGCAAAGTCACTTCAAGCAGGTTATGATAAAGGTTCAAATCTTGAACAAATCAAAGATATGAAAGAATTTGTTTCTAACGAATTACGAACACTTCATCATCAACATAAATTACTAGAATTGCATATTTGTGCTTGCGAAGTAGTTCTCGAGAAATGTAAAGGTATTTCGGATCGGTTGGTTTTGGAGCATGCAATAGTTTCAGGAAACTTTGATGCTAATGAAGTACTAGCATATCTGGAAGATTGTATGTGTACTCAACGAGATCAGTGGCAAGTTCTTATGCTAGCATGTTTATGGTCCATTACTCAAAATGGTATCCCTACAAGATATTATATGCAATTCCGTAACCAGTATTTGCATGCTTATGGTCATGAAAGTCTTGTTGTGTTACATTTTTTGAGCATTCAGGGATTATTGTTCGAACATCCTACACCACAGATACCTACTGTACAAGCAATGATTTCAATGAAATCCCAAGTAACAAAGTCATCATCTGTTTCGAGGCCAACATTTCAGTTCTTAGCACGACGTATGGCTCTTCTTCCAAGTGATGTAGAGCCAGAATTAAATCTTCGAAATCCAGATCAAATGCGTTATGTTTTCTCAGGTTTTTATACACCAATTTTGTGCAAAATAGTTGGTGACACTGTAAATAATGGGTGGAATATGCAAGAAATGAAGACAACTTTTGGTGATTCTGTTGTTTTCTGTGATCAAAATTCGTATACTCGAGCAAGTCGCCCACCAGATAGCCGTATTCGGAAAGCTATTTTGGTTTATTTCATTGGTGGTGTAACGTATGCAGAAGTTGCTGCTTTAACCCTTCTTGCACAAAATAATAATCTTCGTATTGTTATCGCTGCCACAAATATCATACATCGCGAAAAATTCATCCAAGAAATGGCAAATATTGCTGTACAATCATAAGTCCTCTTACGGAACATTGTTAATTTGCAACGGATTTTTCAATGTATGCATCAATAATACGTTTTACTTTGCTAATAAGTATCGGACTTAGGTAGGTAAAAATCGCAAGTTATGAAAACAATTTTTAAGACAAAAAGTTTATGAGATCTCATTCAAGTAATGTGAACAGCTTTATTAGTATTAAATGTATTGCTAAGCTTAAATTGTAATGTATTTTCCAATTTTGTTTTCTTGAATCAACTTTTAGCTTTTTAGCGAAGTTAAATAAGAGTTTCATTGCTCTTATTGAAGTTGTTGTTGTTGAAAAAATGAAGAACTGATCAGTAAATTATATCTTCTAATATATTTTTTACCTTTTCATCATGTATTTGAAAGTTGTTGTAAACTTTTCATCAAATATTTGTAAACTATTTGAAAATGTATAATTTTGTTTTCTGGAAAAAAGTGTGGCACAATGTTGGGGAATAAAATGATCATGGAATGTGCTACCTTGAGTTGTTGATGACTTATCTTTGTTTTGTTTAATTCTGTAAAATAATTGCCGTGAAAAATATTCAATTTTTTAAAAGAAATAAATGCTTAAAATGTATGCAAGATTATTGTACACCTACTTTTGTACCTTGTATTATTCGTAATGTGTTGTTAATAAGCGGGAAAATATCTATAAAAATTGTTAAGTCAAAAAAGTGTTATACCAGTATTTGAGTCGTTCATTTATTTGAGTAAATGCGCAATAATCAATTTTGAATTAATTTCCGTCTGGGTTATGAGTCTTTCTATTATTAATTATTAGAAAAGCAGAGAACGTTAGAATGGTTATTCATTAAAAAAATTTATCTTGAGGAATTAGCTCATTGTTAAGTGTTTGTTTTCAGAAACCAAAGTTATTTGTTGCAAAAGGATCACGATTGGAGAATTTGCTACAACAGTTACCATGTATAAATAAAGTTTTCATACCAACCTGGTGGTGTCCATTCGGTTCCTTACAAACTATTGCCCGAGGACTTTTCGCTTATGTTAAATATCCCGCTTTCAAGAGGTTATTTGTCATTAAAGAATTTTTATCCAAATCTCGTTTTGTTGCAACAATGTATTTCATAGTTTTATAAAAAAAGTGCTTAAAAGTAAATTGCAGAAGAGAATGAGTTTATTGCTGAAGATAATTTTTATTGTAAAAGTTTCTTATTTTATGGTTTCAGAGAAATCATTACTCTCAATGATGGTGGTATTTTAGCGCTTGATTGGTTGGAACCTGTTAATGTTAAGTCAACTTCACCTATTATTGTATTATTACCTGGTATTGCAGGTCAGTGATTTTTCTTTAAGAGTTTTTTGTGGAAGTAAAGAAACAATTATAAAACTATGTTTTTGAATTTAATTTATCTAACAAGCAAAAATGGTTTTAAAATAGACCGAAAATGATATATTCTTCTTTTAAAATTAATTGCTATTACTTATCAGTTCTGACAGTATCGGAATTTCATTATAAAATTGATGTTTTTGGTACGTAAAGTTAATGCTCTTGATAATTTTAAAAATAGGTTTTGGTTTTAATGAAAATAGTTAAAGTGACTTATAGATTTTTGTACATTTAATAGTTTGGGTGAATTAGAGGTGTGTAATTAATTTTATCTTTAATTTCCTCCGTATCAATTAATCTTGGCCGACTTCAAAATAACGCCTATGAAATAGGTTTCAGGTTCTAGCTCTTCTTCGTATATTTTGCATACAGTTTGGGAACTTTATGAAAAAGGCTTTCGCTCAGTCGTCGTCAATCATCGTGGTTCAGCTGGTGTACCATTGAAAGTAATTTTTTATCTCTTCGTGAATTGCAGAAAAGATGGAATGAGCCGAAGTGTTATCAAGCTTGTTAGTTGTAGTTTTTGTAAATGATTGTCTCATTTACAGTATATTTCAATATTTTTTTGCTAGAATCTGTCGTTTTATGGTTTAGGTCGCGGTTTATTTTAGACTGCGCAGACAAACAATGCAGCTTATACCTGTGATTTGAAAAACGTTATTCAATTGATAAATCAAAGATTTCAACACTCACCAAAAGTAGCATGTGGTTTTTCTTTGGGAGGGTGAGTTCTTCAAGCAAAAATTATGCATAAATTTGAAACAAGAAAATTTGATTTACTAAATTGTTTTATGTATTTCAAGTACCAAAGTGATTCTGTATTTTAATTTTATTCAACTCTTCACATATTCGTGCAACACAGCATAAATTTCTTAAGCTTTTTAAATATTTCAGTTTTCAGAATAGTTCTTTGGAATTATTTGGCAGAATGCAAAATAGCTTCAGAAACAGGCCTCATTGGGGCAATATGCATCTCAGTTGTATTCGATGCATCTGCTTCAGTATTATCTCTTGAAAGATTTTTGCCTTCAATTTTTTTCAATCGCTCCATTGTTGTCATTGCAAAATATTCATTAAAACGGTAAGTTATCTTATCTTGTTAATGAGTAGTGATAAAAATTGAGTTACATATGTACGTATAACGTATGCTCTTATATATAACTCAGTACCTTTGTTATTTTGTAGATATATGATATTGAAAAGTGCAGTGTGAATGAATTTCTATTTGAATAGCAAATTTATTCTTTTTGTTGTTTGTTAGCTTTACTGCAGCTTGAAACGAACTTTAGCTTGTTAATCATGAAATAATAGCAAAATTTAAATTAGTCCAACTGTTTTCATTGCCTTCTTGGCATTTAATCCATGTAAGGATTAGCAATTCCAGTTTTCTTCTTATTTATGACAACTTAACGCCGTATTTTTTAGAATAGTCAGAATAAAGGTTTGAAATTTGACTTCAAAATTTTTATTTCAAGCAAATTTACTTGAGGTTGACGTGGAAAGCATTAATCTACTAGTTTTTATAGATACAAATCACTGTTCGAAAATAAATGTGACTGGAATGCTGTTATGTCATCACAAACGTTGCGAGATTTTGACACTGCATTCACAGTTCCTGTAGCTGGTTTTAGAAGTGCTGATGACTACTATCATGCCTTTAGTTTACCCTCGAAAGCTGATCGTATCTCTATTCCAACAGTTTGTTTGAATGCTGCTGATGACTGCTTCTGCCCACTGAATTGTGAGTTTTCTTTTTGAGCCTTTTCGTATCATCAAAATGAGATGTAATTAATGCCATCCTGACAAATTACAGTTTATTTATTAGAGTTTATCAGCAAAATTGATATTATGCATGATATCGTCAAAATATATTTGGGTACATATGACGGATTGACCAGTGCTGCATGTTTTTTATCAAGTCACAGTAAGTGATGTCGATCAATTCTTAAATTGAAAAGATATGACTTGGACTATAAAATACTAGCTTTACCTGTAGATTATAATATGCACCATTATTTGCAGCAATTCCTTTTGAAGCCGTTGAGAAGAATGAAAATATTGCTATCATCTTAACTCGACATGGTGGACATGTAGCATTCATGAAGAAAGCATTCCCCTGCGCTAGAGGACTAATGTCAACTCTTACTACTGAATATATTTGCGCTCTACTTTCCTAAAGAAATATTTCACCAATTTTTCATTCCAGTGCTGCCATTTCCCGAGGCTAGTCATTTTTTTCCAGATTTGCAATCCTTACAAACTGTCCTCTAACAAACTTGATATTATGCATGATATGGTCAAAATATATGTAGGTACATATGACGGATTGATCAGTGCTACATGTTTTTATATCAAGTCACAGTAAGTGATGTCGATCAGTTCTTAAATTCAAAGGATATTCTTTGATAACTTCAGATAGGAGTTGACTTTCATTAGAAGTAGAAATCATAATCTAGTCTCTCGATCTTTAATAACAACAAATATATATCTTGCATGTTGTAATGCAGACACTTCTAAAAACAGTGGTTTTACTCCTAACTAGATGACTTGCTCTTTATAATTGGCATGTTTTACCATTTTAGAAGACTACTATCAGCAGAATAATCTATACGGTCCCTTCTTCTGCGTATTAGCACAATTTTTTTTCACAATTATAATTTACGCATCAATACATGTTTTTTCTTTATCCTTATTTCAAATATAGATTATTTGCAAGTGCTTGAGTTGTGTGATGCTTCAGATCAGTTATTTACCTATGGTTATTATAATGAAAACAAATGAATCGACTGAAATATTATCCTTTCATAGAAAATCCGGATTTATGCAGTAATGCTTGGCAGCAGGAGATAACAATTTATGAGAAAAGCACTTTATGAGAAGAATTGTATAGAACAGAAAATCAGGAAGTAATTACTTCTAATTGTATATTCTGCAAGATTGATCTTAAGGAACAGAAGCTGCATAATGAAATTTATTAGCATGTTTCGTGTGCTCTTTTTTTTTAATATAAAATTATGCAAACATTCAGTAAAGATGAAGTTGCTAACTTCTGATCAGCAAAGTGAAACAATGTCTATGTAATCTCTAGAAAACTTGCTCATCATATCATCCTGGAAGTTTATGCATTTTTATCTCGGCGATAACTTCGGTATTCTGGTTTCAATTCCCACATCGATTTGTGCGGTGGTACTGTATTATAGATTGCAATTTCTGTCAATATTTCCTTTACATATCCCTGAAAATGCAAAACAAAATGCGATAAAAAGTGAAGCATTAAAAATGAAAAATAAAAGCATAAATAAATTGAAAAACAAATAAGAAGTACTAATTTGAAGTAGATAATAACCAAAATCTATAGACATTAGCAATCAACTTAAAAAGCAACAATTACAGACAGCAGGAATAGAAATAACAGAGTTCTACGGGTATATGAGATTAGAACGGTAACAAAGATATTCTGATGTTTTAAGATTTAATTAATTGCAATTTCCTCGATGCCATAAGTATATGTAAGTTAATAGACGTAATACAGAAAAGAGCAAACCGGTGGCTGGTTGGTCAGTTTTTGCAAATCGATCAGTCGATAGTACTGATGTTTCTCAAAAGCATGGAAGATCGCTTGCCTAACAATGTCTTTGTCAGCACGGACGGTTTTTGCTCCTTCCTTCTTTTGTTTTTCTTTCATTAGCTGCAACGAAAATATTGCTACGGTTTTTTAACTTTATTGGCAAATTTCTGGAGAAGAAATCAAACCATTTCTGCATGAGCAGCGATAGGCTTGAACTTCACTTCTGCTTTTTCCATTTGTTTCACATGTCTTTTTGGCTGACTACTCTTTTCTATCTGTTTTCTGCAAGTTTATTTAAACAATATGTAATCCAATTTCTTTTCAAATCGTTTACTAGTGATTTACCTTAATATACTCTTCATATTATGAGTACTGAGAGATTTAATCAAGAGAGGGAATACAAAAGCATACATCTTCATTCGCATATAATCTGCTGTTTGTGGAGGCCGACAATCAGCTCTTTTTACTACACGTCCTTCAATACTTAAACAACCAGACTGAATGGTAGAATTTTCATTCATGCCAGTTTTATCTAAACAAAATTTACGTGAAAAAGAATGAAATTTACAGACTGATAAAAAAACATCTTAACGTGGTCTCTTTCGAGTCCACATATCAAAGACTGCATTGCGTATTTCAAAAGTAATGATGGAACTAAAATTATAAGTAACAGTAAAATACCTTCACAAAGTACAGCTAGCGACTGATTCCTGATGTCTCCCATAACAAGACTGTGTTCATTTGGAGTTGACAAACATTCTGACTTGCTTTTTGATATGCCCAACCGATTAGCTTGTGTTGCCGAATAATTAGTGGCAGAAACTGTACTTTTTAAATATGATGGACCTGCTTCCTTATCATGTCCTAAAAAACACTTAAAATTTATAGCAATATATCAGTAATAATATAAAAAACAAGAAGCTTCTGGTGAAAAACTATTTCAGAACCAATGTTTTAAAAAATTTTTATAATTTATAATAAAACTTTTGGAAATAAGTCATAAAAACAGATTTATATTGACACCAGACCTGCTGCACCAATTCCTACTAAATTTGGATTGCTCTTAAATATCAGATCAGTTTTCCCATTTGATGGCTTAATTACCAATCGACCAACATCATGGCCAGCATTTTTTTCCCATATTTCGGATAAATACCTTGGAACCTCAAACATGTTCTGTTAAACTAGAAATAATAGAATAGGAACCTAGCACTAGAATGGTATACTTTAAAATTGTCAGGAACAGAGCTGTGTATTATACATACCAATATACCTGACTAAGTTCACTTCTAATACAATAACACGCGAAGAAAACAATCATTTTGTACTTCCACTATAATACTGTGAGCTATGAACACATACTTCATAAACCGCCTGCCACTTAAAATGCAAATAAAGGAAGCACGTTACGTTACCTACCTTTACAAGCCAAACACCTCGTTTTGCGCTTTCACAATCCACATGATCGTTATGTTTTCGTTTCATAACGGAAGACATTGTCCCTGAAACAAAATTACTACTCGTCCAAAGAATAAATAAAAAACAAATTCGTTCCCGAGTGTTTACTGTCGTCTGTAATGTTTAATAGTTATCTGTATTGACTGTTACATTACTGATACTACGCCTCATGACAATAGAGTTGCAGAATCCTTATTCTGCAACTCTACTGTCATGAGGCGCCTCTCAACAATGTGATAACAACAGAAACGTATTATGTATGTGAAGATTAAAACACCTTCTTTTAGATCAAACTTCTGGATCCTTTTTCTAGATCAATATACTTCTGGAGACAACTGGAAATATTAATTTTCCCCAGTTCGAGAAAACTCAAAAAAACATATTTATTGACAATATAAACAAGGAGATAACCAAGAGTACAAAAGTATGCAACAATGAAATATAAAACCTAAATCAACATCATTCATCATTTCAGAAGTGATGAAAGTTTTCGTACTTTTCTTGCACCTTTACAGACCATAATTTTTGATACCATCATAACAAGTCGGAAAAAACATAAAAACGAAGCTCACTTTCCTTGAAAAGCAATAGAGATCATGTAACTGAGATTATTCTACACATAACATCTATGTTGCAATAAAATTATGATGCATCAATAGAATGGAGTGCATTACACATAAAAACATTAGATATTATGGCTATCCTTGAAGACATCAAACAGTAAAACTTAGAAGTTTTCGTGATGTTCTACTGATAAGAAAATCCAAAAACGACTGTAAAATGACTTTCACCGCTCAAAAGATGAATAAACAACGATGAATAAAACACTTCCCAATTATAACGACACCCAAGAGTTTGCCAGTTCCGTAACTCTTCATCCTTTCGCTATTACTGAGAATATTTGAGCAAATAATCTTGAAAAATATGTATTGAAGACTCAAAGTAATTTAAAAAGTCCTTTTCCCAAGCAGAAATAGGTAATATTTTCCAACGCCTCATTATATTTCTTACATTCAACTAGCATATAATTCTTTGTATAAGAAAATATGTCAATAAACAAACGAAAAAATGTTAAAAACTAAGATATTGCAGGTCTACTTCTCAAATAAAAAATTACAGTTCTGCATCTTTATATGATAATTAATTTCAAACTGACAAAATTCGATACATAAGTGGAAACAGACACTAAAAGTAAATCGAAAACAAACTGCTTGACTACTAAAACTGACTCGACGAATCACTGGAATCTATATTTATTGTCTATTTTGTAATAACAAATTAGCAGCTTCGGAAGCATCATTGAAACACTCTAGTAAAGCATTCGTTACATCCTCTCGAGTACCCAAACCCATATCCATGAGTTGGCGAACTTGATCTTCGTTAGGCTCTGCTCGCTCTGAAAACAGCGAATACAAGCTGTAAGAAGTCAAATGCAAAACGATTAAAACAGTGTAAGTTAAAACTTATTACCAGACAGTTTGTTTTCGATTGTTTAGAAAAAATGTTTTAGAAAAAATTTTTTTTTCTAAAAACAAAACTTCAAATTATCACATTTTTAGTAATTGCAATCAAAAAACTACCATTAGACGCCCTACCCAGCAATCGACTTAAAAAACGAAGTTGATTTTCCTGAGGACTGGCCTGAAAACATTTAATCATAAATTCAAGTAACATGCAATAATGAGGTCTAAACATGTTATTTCTTTAAACATGAATTACAAAAACAAATTAAAAAAGTGAACTGTCAGCTGATTTTCAAAAAAGAAAATTGCTTTATACCCGTTCGTTTCTATGAGTACGCTGCATTTGTCTGAAAATTAGCCTCCTCTCATATAAATCAAAAACTTCTGATCTCTGTTGTTCCAGTGTAGCCGCAATGGGTAAAATTTTTTCCTGTAAAATGATAATAAAGATTTAAAGAGAAACACTAATATAGCACTAAATCAGTGAAATTCATGTAACTTCAATCAAATGCAAAAGCTAGCCTCTTCTCCAAATTCACCAAATTCCGCAAATTTTTTGATCAGCCAGCCGACTGGATTTGCAGTGGAACAAAACAGATTCACCAAATTATCTGGCAAGAAATTAAAGTTTTCAAAATACTGCCCATATATCATAAAGCTTAAAACGCCTGCTGTGAACGTTACTAACACCGGCTTAGAAAACTCCAGAAGCTGAAATATGATGTTGAATCAAAAATTTAATAAGTAAAGTGTTAGACATGGTGTTATAAATACATGTATCATAAGAAATAATAAATTTCCGGATAGGGAAGGATAGACTGTTTGTATACAGTATTATGAGATAAATTTTCCGGATGAAACCCATTAAATTCGAAACACCTAAATCATGAGGCTTAATGGTGCTTAAAATTGTCACATTATACTAATGAAATGAATCTAAAAGGAAAAGATTACTCATGATTTTCAGCCACAAATCCATCTATACTTGGTACTTGAAAAAATAAAAGAAAATGAAAACAACACCTGAACAAACATAATGAAAGGGAAGCTGTGAACTGATATAGACAAGCCAAATATACTTGCGTAGGGCAATAATGGAATTTCCCTTAGATATATTAGATACAACGCCGTGATCAAAGCATAAGGTCCAGCAACAAAATACATGGCTGAAGGTAAGTAACCAATAATCCACGAGAGAATGAAGAATACTACTATTTCCACAGTGGTTGATTGAAGAAAAATGTACAGAATGAAGTTCTGTAAGTATTGTCAGAGTTATGATCAATTTGAATCTGGATTTATGACAAGTGCTTTTGACAATGAATGCTGGTTAATTTAGATTTAACATATTCTTTCCTAACAATAAAGGAAGAACCTTCAAATTACTTCTCCCCCTTATCACTCATTCGATATAAAGGTTCATATATTCTAATTAGTTGACTAAATAATATCATCTTCAGACAGGCCGAAATATAGACTTCCAACTTCGAGCAGGAGATATTAGGAATATTATTACCATGAATTTACAAGAACCAAAACGACGCTCTATTAGTCGACCATAATACATCAAAATCATTCCACTAATAAGCGATGACGGATTACGAAAAGTAATCTGAGATAAAACCTTCCACAAAATCTGTAAAGACACTAAATCAGTTAATATTAATTTGATTACAAAATCTCAAAACAACAAATTATCATTATTTCATTTTTTGCGTCAAATACCGAAACTAAATAAGATTACCCCTTTGATGGTAAATATATCTTGTAGCGAAGCAGCTATCCAGTAATCAAAACCCATGAAATTTGAATACATATAGAAGATAGAGCAGAACAACGTGATCAATAACCTGAAATTGTCTTCTGATTCTTTCCCAATTTTTAAAATCAGACACATTGAGCGATATAATTACTATTCTCGTAAAATGACAACTGGTTTAATTAAAAGTTAGAAATCAATTTTTTCAGGTATGATTTATATACTGTCAATAATAATTTCATATATACTAAAAATTATTATCAACAATATATAAATTTTGAACAGTAATAAAATGAATACTCTACAATAAAATTTCAAGTCAAAAGACTAGCAATTTGTTAAATTCAAATTAAAAAATGATTTATTACCATGCTTTTGTAATTGGTGCATACATAAATAAATCCTGATTTTGTATCTTATATTGCCCTCTTCTTGTGTAAATCATACCTAAAGCAACAAAAGTTAAATGACATGGGTTGAGTTAGTAAATTTGAACAAAATTGCTGTTTCACAAGACATGGACAGAAGAAAAATTACCAAAATAAAGTTAGAGTACTTACTTATATTCAAAGTGGCGTCTAAGATTTTTGACAATCTTCTTTATTATTGTAGTCGCTATGATTCCCCAGAGTTCCTTCCGATTATCACCTATACTCTCGAAAACACAGCACCGACAAAAATTGATCAGTTACGACAACTTTTAAAAAAGAGAAGTGTAGTCTTGCCAGTCTTAAAACAAATAAAAATTTTAAGCTTTTAACACAACAAAAAAGTTTTTGAGCGTTCTTGAATTTTCCCTTATGACAATAATATGACAAAGTTTATGGCATAAATATACCCTTCTTTTCCTAGTAGTTTCAGCTACTTAAATATAAAGTTTCCTCTCCACAGTAATTAAATTTCGTAGTTTTAATAGCCGTATAGTAAGATACATAGTTACTGCATAACTACTAATCTGCAGAAGATTAAAATGTTCAAGATAGTAGCATTTCTGATAAGCTCAGGCAACATTAATTTCTCCACAATAATGAGGCCGGAGACTGTCAGTAATAATGAGGACAGCATGCAAACAGTTGCGACAACATTGTGGTGAACTAAGAATCTTGATAACTTAGCTATATTTCTCACATGAATTTTTAAGTAATTGATTCTTAAGACTATGCTTAACTTTCTGACCTGAGTTTTTGACTTTTTTGACTACGAACTGAGAATTTATCATTACTGTGTTTTTTTATACATAGCTAAAGTTGAGAAATAGATTTTCATACTATCTCTTGTCAAAGTTTTTTAAACTTTATCACATGTTTGACCAATTCCTGGTGCAGAAAGCTATGACGATTGTTGTAAAGCGCATTGTTTTCATGTCAAGTGTTATTTTATTTCCTTTTTTGAGATCCAAAACTTGACATTCTAACATTTTAGAATTAATCAGTTTGCTTGTCTAATTATCGAATGAAAATGACTAACAATAGAGAGTCAAACATGCTTGCTACAACTTCTCGATTTCCGGACAATCATTTGGCAATGCACACTGTTGTACCGTTACCCGAATGCCCTCATTTATCTGAGGTTATTCACTGGTCAATTTTTGTTGTTTTTTTTGTTCTGTAGAAAAAGTTCATCAAAATTTGTCATTCTTTTGTGATTAACTAAAATTAAGCAAAAAAGCCAAAAATTGAATTTTTTCTCTGTTGGAATAGTTGTAGCTTTTTGTTCTTTTAATAAGCAATTTGTCTATGTATTTGTCAACTAGCAAATACATTCAACGAGATTCAAAAACTGCTTGTACACATTTTCTCTCAAACTCCAAGCTAATTTTTTGAAATATTTTTGACACTTCAAATTACTCAATGTATTTCACTGTCATTAGTTATTGTAGCAATGCAGAGATGATAGTGTTGAAGCAAATCTCATACTTTTGACCTATAAATCTAATTACCATTAAGACAATAAGCAGGAAATAATTTTTTGCCTTTTCTGAATAACTTGCATACACTTAAGTAAAGATTAATTTAATTACTACAGAACTAACTAGACTTATTCTTATTGAATATATCAAGAAAGAAAAATGAAGCTTTTGATCTTTAGTAGTATCATTTTGTTTTTGTTCTTAAAGCTGCACTAAGTATAATACTGTACACTTTTTGTCAAATGGCAGTAAATGGTCCAATTATGAAAATAGATTTTGAGGTATCATATGATTTAAAATTCTTTATTAGCGCGAGAAAAGTGACTCTTGCATTGTATTTCCTCATTAAAAGAATTTTAAATTTAGCTATTCTTTTTTAGTTTTGTTATGTAATAAAGGACAGCTTCAAGTAATGCCCATTGCTAATTGTTGTACAGACATGGATGTTTAAGAAATTTTATTGCAATTGTCATAATAACTGCTCATACCTCATTAAAATTATCATTTTCAGGTCAGAGAGGTTCCTCCAGAAGGTGTGAATGCGCAAGCACACTGCTCAGAATGTGGTTCTGCTTTAGAACAGTGGGTTTGCTTAACTTGTTACCAGGTGGGTGCATTTTTCAAATAAGGTTTTTTGCCAAAAATATTTATGCATACGTGTTTGCCTGTTAACTAGTGTTTTCCGATATCATTTCCCAGTCCTATCTATGAAACGATCATTAAGTAAGCATTCAAAAAGTGTCTTCATCTTTTAATTTAGAGTAACTGTAATTTTGTTCTAGGTTAATTGTAGCCGTTACATTGAGGGTCATGCTGTCCATCATCAAATTCGTACTCGTCATCCAATGGTATTGAGTCTGAGTGATTTTTCAGTTTGGTGTTATCAGTGTGAGTCGTATGTTCATAATGAGATACTATTTCCTGCTAAAAATTCAGCGCATATTTCAAAATTTGGAGTTCCTGCTATGGAAGCAAGAACTGTATTAGGTAGTCCTGGTGAATAATGTTTTTATACTCAGAGTGCCGGTAAGTGGTGCACTTCATTTTGTTACTCAGGTTATCTGAATTTTATTTCGTTGTTGTGTTTCACATACTTCATAGTGGGTTTCATTTTTTGTCTTGGTTTAATGGTCGTTGTAATTGTAGCCATTATCATGAGAGTTGTATGTCCAAGATCAAATTCGCACTCATCATCCAATAATCTTAAGTTTTTGTCATTATTAAGTTTGTGCTGATCTGAAATTCAGAAGACTGATTTTTATGATTTTTTTTTCGGACCATTATGCTTGTCGGGTTCAAATTTGCCGTTTATTGGTGTCGTGATCAAGTTTTTGTTAATAAGTACTGAGCATTTTGACATTGCTATTAATAATCAGTATTAATGCATCTTTAATAGTTTTCTCAATATCACTTCTAAATCAGAGCGTTAATTTTTCTTGATAATTTGCAAATAATATTCTTAATCTAAATCATGAAGAATAATTTGTATATATTGCTGTTTTCAAATTGTATATCGCATTATTCTGAGATATGCTAGTGTATGATGTATTTTCAGCTTTCCTCATAACTTTTTTAGTAAGTAACCGGCAGATATTTGTGATATTTTCATATCGATTTGTGAAAAATTGTCAATTTTCTCATTCTTACGTGTCTGCAAGATATTGCATGCACTC
>UYYF01000183.1:0-30617 GCA_900618365.1 Thelazia callipaeda
CAAAATATATCAGTTGATGACTTGCATGATTACCCTTTTCAACATAGCAATTTCATGATTCCAAAAGCAAATTAGAGCTACCACACATATTTATATCTTACATGTAGTCTAGGATTCCGTCAAAATAGATGTAAAGAGGAAAAATTTGTTGGATATCTTGGAATTTAGTCTATTTCCGTACTTGGACAGCTTGTTCCATTCTAACTTCTACTTCTACTAGAAAGCTATTATCTAACTGGTATTGCTTTGATATGCAATTCCCATCGGTATAATTTTCCTATATAACTCACAATCAGAATAATAATAGTGTTGATAATGGCACTGCAATAATGCACGATTCTTAGTATTAACAACGATAACAACTTTGCTCTTTAAAAAAATGCTTCATATAATCAATCACTAATGCACATAGGCTGATTCTAATTTCTGATGGCTAGTCAGTCAAGGACACTTCAGATTCACTGAAACGATTCTCATCACCTCCAGCTGTCAAGATATCACAACAAATAACTTTTCTTACAAAGTGTTCATGTCTTTATAGATATAAACAAAAAGATAATTGTAGTTTCAAGTGCCTTATTGTCTGTTAATATACACAAAATTGGCAATTTCCATGGTTACAGATTCTATCTAAGAAAATGAGAGAATTATTTGTGCAATAGAAATAAGATAAATAATAATAGCACAAAATATAAGGCACAAAAAAGTTAAGATTTCACGAGTGTTAGTGGAGTGAAGACGAGAAAGTAAGAATGAATGAATGAAACTAACAATGACACTGTCAGAGTTGGAACAAATTTTTGAAACTTCAAAAATTAATCCAAGTATCTAAGTAAGCAACTATAAACTTTCAGAAGCCAGCATCAAGACGTTGCCAGAATGCATATCGAAGATTCAATATAGCCTCAGATAAAAATAGGCCTATCTGGCGAGTAGGCCTAGACTGTGCTGGTGGTAAGAAATGTAATCGGTACGGTATCTGTGCTGGCATTTCTTTGAAGCCCTCACTTTTCTTCTCACTTTACTGCCTTACATTACTGCACTATTGGCTATGGTAAAGAGTTATGAGTTAATTAAATATAACATTTATAAATATAATCGTTAGCTTAAAATTTGTAATTTTACCATTTTTTTCCTTTTACAAAAAGAATTTTATATCATTTTTTTTCTTTTTACAAAAAGAATTTTATATCATTTTTTCGTCTACAACAACAACTGTTTCTTTTTTCTCCTGTAAACATACAGTAGCAATTTAGACTGTATATTTATTACACTGAGTAATGAAAAACTGAGTTATTTACCTTCTTGTAAGTGACTTATGCACTGTACGGAAATATGTCTATCTGAACTGTTCTATAAGAAATCTACCTAACTTAGCTGCTTTATAATATTTTGCTACTGTATGTTATATGATACTGACAGTAATAAATAAATGCTTTGAATGCGTAAAGTAGGCTATATTTGCATCACATTAATACACATAGTAGTGTATCTTTCATATTTAATACCCGTAAAATGCATTTTTTGTTAGTATTTTTACAAATTTAAACAGAATACAATTAATCTAGAATAGAACTACTACAAGACTGCTGACTTTCAAAACTTGCTTATCATATCAAGCTGATCAGTTTGATCTGTGTTATATCGACTTTCCCCAAAATTCATGAATTTTGCCTTTTGTTTATAAATTTCACTTACTATAAAATTGATGAGTGAATATGCTTTAAAAAAGTATTCTCTCTTCTTTACAGTAAAAAGAGTACTCTGCAGTTTAATACTGATAAAATAAGAAAGTAATATGAAAAACAAAATATACTGTTTACTAAAGGCTAACCTTGGACCACATAACTATGGGTTTTGGAGTACCTGTCACAGAGCAATCCAACAGTAACGGTCTCCCAACAATGATAGATGGATTCAGATTTGTCATATCCAAAAAGCGAGGTCGTTCTGTACAGTTAATAAACATAATGAAGTAGAAGCGATAAAAGTAATCAAAATATATAGTTAATTTTTGAAAGTAAGTTTTGTCTCCGAGAAAAACTTTCACTCTGATCATAATTTTCTTTAAACTCAATTTTCATAATATAGATTTAATTTTGGGTACTTGTATCAACTAGTATCATTTCTTTCAAATGCGAGTAGAATGCATATTATGCTAATATCATGGAGGAGTAATTGGTTCTAAAAGTTAATGATAGAAAGTGATGAAGATATCTCGTCAAGTTTGTGATAAATTTCGTTTGCCAAAAATTATGATAGATATAGGCTTTTTTGTTGTAACTTCAAATAAATACATTATTAAATTGAGCGCGTAATAAATAGAGCGAACAACTTTTTTTACAGATCAAATTCTAACTTTTTTTACAGATCAAATTCTAGATCAAATTTTGAATAATCTCTCGAAGTCAAAACTCTGGAATAAATATAAAAAATATGGAAAAATATTGCAGAGAATGAATTTTTAGCAGTGCGAAATTGTAGCAAAATTACACAAAGCAAATTTTCAAGATAACATGACTGAAAATTAGTATATTTTCTTAAATAGCAGAACTGATATTTACTGGGATATCACACAAACAAAATTTAAATTGAATCCACTAACCAAGAACAGCAAGTTCAAAGTTCTTCCTCGCTACTCCTGCTTCATTTTGGACAACACAAACGTAACTGCCTGAATCGCTTATTCGCGCATTTCGAATTTCAACTCGTTTTCCATCGACCTAAGATATTAAAAGGTTTCGATCAAATTTCTCCATAATATAATCAAATGCTCTTTTAAAATTTGATTATAAATTCGTAAAAAGAATAACAAATCACAACTTCTTCAAAGCATAAAAGTATTGCAAAAGTTAACTCAAAGTTACTGATTTAAAAAAAAAACCAACCCGAACTGTTTGACTAATCTGTCCATCTCCAACTTCACGTCCATCAACAATCCACTTTACACTTAATTTTCCTGTACCACTGAGCACTTTACAACTGAGAATGACATAATCCCCAATTACAACATCTATATTCTGACTAGTTCCATCTAGCACAGGTGGGGCTAAAAGTAACTCGAATACATTATTTAGTAGTTTGTCATTGTATTCCAAAAAGAACTTTGCATGTGTAACTACAAAACTAAAAAATTACCTGTTAGTTTGATAATAAAGTCTCGACTTGCGCGCCCAACTTTATTTACCGCCATGCAAGTGTAACGTCCGTCAAAACCCTCACGTACATTGTTCACCCATATTGTTTGATTGTTATTAAGAAAAACAAAATCATCGCTGGGTCGAAGAAGAAGATTGTTTCTTGTCCAAATGATCTCAAATAAATTCGAAAAAAAATTACTCAGAATAATTGCTTGAAAAGATATAAAAAATAAAAATCGCTGAGTTTTTTTCAAAATTTGAGTAAACTTGATCGTCATTTGATAGAATTCTGACCAAATCATTGGTAACAATTCAAATCTTAAATAAGTAAGGTAATTTCAAGTAGAACCTAGATAAGATTAAAAAAGCTTAGCAAAATTAGCTACTTGAGCATCAGGAACAGCATGAACAACACACTCCACAGCAAAACCAGTGCGCGGAACAATTGTTTGCAGTGGTGATGAGGACGAAGATTCGTTGATTGTTGGTGGAACTAGAAACAAAATTTCAATATCTACCAAATAAATTTTGTACATTTGATCATTGCTAGTCAAAATACAATGTGCTTATATTCATAAAACCATACAAATTTTTACCCAAAACACGTAAGTCAAACGTTTTTTTCGCTTCACCAGCAGAGTTCCGAGCAATACAAGTATACCGTAAAGCATCTGAGAGTTGTGCTGATAAAATATGTAGGATGCGGCCACGTGATGAGATCTTAAAATATAAGATGTGAAATGAAAAATTTATCTTATGCATAATAAAATGATGAAGAGTAATGAAATAACAAACCTGAAGATAGCTAGTACCGAAACGTGAAGTACCGGCAAGCTCAATAGCTTCACCACCTCGTAACCATTCTATATCGATTGGTTCGGTCCCTGAGACATCGCAGAGTAGATCTTTGGCTTCATTTACAAGTACTTCAATCACTTCGTGTTTATCAGTAGCTATCACTGGGGTGCCTGAATATCATTTGTACTTCCTTTTACGTTAACAGTCAACTTTTGATCAAAAAAAAAAAAACTGTGACCTCCGTCTCCAAGTACTTTGTATAATTTTTAACTTACCTATAACCTGAAGATGTGTCTCCAAATCAGTCAAACCAATATCATTCGTCGCTATGCAAGTATACCTATAATAACTTTTATTTATTTGAAATTAGTTCATCTCTTAGAAGTGTTATGATTAATTTGATAACCTTGGTGTTATGCAAATAAGTTCACGTGGGAACAAGGATTTCTGCGCTAAAAATATTTCGATGCAATTACTCAGATAAAAGATGCATTAATCGGAAATATTAAAACTTTTGTATGCATTTGGTAATTTCTAATTTGATATACATATGGAAATGAGATATCAACAATTGGATAATGAGTTAAAGGAACGTGACCTTGCATCGTCGTTAAGAGAAGCATCGCTGATCTCAAGTTGTCGTCCACCGTTCAAAATAGCGTGACGATGGTCAGAAATCAGTGGTTGTCCATTTTTAAGCCAAGCAATTGATGGTTTAGGGCTACCAAATGCTGGACAATTGATCACTGCAGTTCGACCCGAAATCACTTGCACTCTATGCAAAATATTGGGTCCTTCGATTGTTGGAGCTTCTAAACTTGCCACTTTATTAGTCAATTTATCATTAATCTAACGTAAGCCATTTACTTTATTTCAAGTTTGATATAAAATTTTTTCAGATTTGGAAAAATGACATTGTCAGAAATGAAAATTTAGCTTGCAAAGAATACATACCCAACAGTTTCACCACGAAATCACGCTTCTCTTCCCCAGCAGCATTTCTCGCAATACACGTATAATGATCAGCATCACTCTACAAATACGTCACTCAGTAAGTAAAACAGTCAACTGATTTGGATAATCTATTCTGATCAACCGATAGCTCAAACATAGCCATCTTATCCCTTGATAATTTAATTTGCGATAACAGGGATTATTGATTGAAATGTGTAATATTAAAAAAATCTTTTGATAACTAGTGCTATTTATTTAAGTTTATACTTTTTTGCCAAATTTCTAACTTAGCTTAATATCAATGGAAAATTTGCCATAATCTGTTTATATTTTAAGGTAAAAGACTGTGTAATATACTTGAAGGTTATTTAACAACTTGTCGTTGATTAAGTTTGAGGCTTGTACAGTACAAAACTATGAAAATTTACCTCCTGGTATTTACTTCAATTTTTTGTAATTTTACAAAATTTATCACTCAGCTATCAAATATTTGGATTAAATAAGTTACTGTCGAGGTACATATTATCTGATTCTACTGTACTGCAAAAATTTATATTCTAATTATCAAAAAATGTTTGCATATTTTAAAGCAACTCTTAGCTAAAAAAGCTTTTATGTATATTAAAACACCCAAACTTTTTTCATATTCAAAAAATGCAATTTCATTCCATTCGCTGACAAGTAAATATCGGCTCCATAGTCGAGTGGTCTACCGGACTTAAGCCAATTTACCACTGGCATAGGTCGACCGTATGCTGGACAATTTATCGTTAAAGAACTTTTCAATTTTGCACCAATTTCTTCAGGCACTCCTTCATATTCAATTTTCGGAGGTGCTAAAATAAGTACCAGAATGTTTTTGATTACAAACAGTTTACAATTGCCACCAAATTCGGTACATTTTAACAAATCATTTTTCAGTCTAAAAAAAATTGTCAAATTTTAAAAAGCGCTCGCAAATTTGTCCAGCTGATAAACGAAAGGTCAACTCTTACTCATTACATATAATAAAATGTCTTGCTCTGCCATTCCAGCTTTATTTTTTGCTTCACACGTGTAACGTCCCGAATTTATTACCTATAATATAATACTACGTTCATAATCATCAATATTTTCATGAAGAAAATTTCAAAATTGAAGGACAGCAATTTATGCATATCCAAATAAATTTACTTGAACGCGTGAGATTTTCACGTCATTGCCGTCTAAAACTCCTGTTTCGATTTTTTTTGTGATATTCTGAGATTTGATAAGTTCACCATCTTTAAACCACTCGATTTCCGGTTCAGGCTTGCCGGTTACTGGACAACTCAATGTTATTGCGCTGTTTTCATTTACTGTTCTACAAGTTACTTCTTATGATCATAATGAATAGGATTAATTTCATAAATTAATTCATTAAAAAATTTATAAAAACTTCAGACAATGAAGGCTTTGTGAAGTACTTCTAAACATTATTAAAAAATTTCAAGGATCTTTCTGTATATTAATGAGTTTTACCTATTCTTGTCTTTATCAAGAATTAATATTTCAGGAGGAAGTAGAATATTCAGTTTATAGTCTGCTCTCGACTCGCCTGCATCATTCCTGACACGGCAACTGTAGCTCCCTTCATCGTGAATATCTACCCTAAACTATGATAATATTGATAATAACGTATATCTTATTCTAGCTGATAACAAAATGCTAATACAGACACAATATTTGAAAGCTTTTTTGCTAAAATACAAAGAAACACTTCAGTACTGTAACATCTGGTGCAAATTTATAAAACAGTTATTGTAACTTACCTCAAATAAAACAACAGCAAATAAACTGATTAAAATTTACTTTACTTACAATAAGTAAACTGAATGGACTTATTTCTATAATGACGAATACTAGGACTTTATTTTGTTCAGTTCAAAAAATACCTGTTAATATGAAGTTTTCGACTCAACTGGGACACGGCATATTTTCGGCCATCAATACGTACTGGATGATAATCCTTCAACCTGGAATTTCCACAGAATTAAGTAAAAATTTTTTAGATACGATTATCAACGAATATTGAGATATTATTCATTGAAATATCAATTAATTGTTTAAAATATAATCAGTTCACAGTTGCATATTTGCTCTTCCCGCTAAAGATGTCACAAATCTCTAAAATTATTTATGGTAATCAATATGTAAATTAACCAAGTGACTTCGCCAGAAAATCCTTGGTCAATTATTGGACATTTAATCACTGCAGAATCGTTTTGAACAACATCGATAACCTTTTTTACTTCTTTAGCTATTGTTGGACGAGCTGAAAGTTGAGAGTCAGACAATTTTGGATTCACACATTTTAGAATTGATGGAGGAGATTTGCTTCTGATTTAATTCTTCAAACAATTCCAATGAACTATAAATGCGGAATATTCCCGTGCTTTTCCTTTGTCTCTCTGAAAAGTTAATCAAAAAATTGAGCAAAAATTTTTACTTACTGATTACATCAACGTCAAATCCAATTTCGGATTTACCAACTTTGTTCTGCGCTAAACAAACGTATGAGCCACGATGTTCCACACCAGCTCGTACAATTTTCAGTTGCTGTCCTTCTGAAAGAGTTTGTACAGAATTCAAATGCAACGCTGGTATGCCATCCTGAAATGTAATGAAAAATATATACATTCCATCACCTTTAAATGGCAATAATCTGAAATACATCTTCAAAATTTAAATTTAGAAACATTTTTGTTTCCGTAAAATTCAATATTAGGATGAAGATTCGCATTATTTTTTATTGACAAATAAGCATTAGATTAGTACATCTAAGTTTTCTAAAATATTATCATAACTGTTGTTTGCAAAATAACAGTACTGATAATATTGCATTTTTTATTAAAAGGCAAAATTTATTTCAGTACAATGTTAATTAGTATATCTGAATCAAATGAATTAAGTAGAAAAGCATTAGAATTGATGAGGTACAGTAATAACTGATAGAATAAGCCAACCTTTGTCCAAGTAATGGTTGGAAATGGCTGTCCTTCCACTTCACAAGGCAGAATCAACGAGTTATTCTCGATTACTCTGTACTGTTTACTCTTACTCACAACTGCTGGTGGCACTGTTTGAAATACAAATTTCAACTATGAAAAATTAGAAGATTGCACTTAAAATGTAAATTTAATAATTGTTTTATTTTATTCTGTAGTCAAGGAATCGATTTTAATTGAAAATTATTAATAATAAAAGTTTTAGCATACGAGAATTTCTATAAATCTTGTAAGATTCAGATGAATTTTATTACAATCAAATCATATACCAAGCACCGATAATTTGAAATGTTTGCTTGCTTCACCGGCTTTGTTACGTGCTATACACGTATATCGTGCCTGGTAGCCTAGTTGAGTATCTGATATGAGCAGATACCGCCCACCATTTAAAATCTGCAAAGAATCAGGTCATGAAAAGTTTCACTCATCAAAAGAATAGATTATTAATTTCAAATATAGAATTGCTGTGGTTTTTAAACTTTGTGATTTAGCAAGTAATTAGCACTTATTACTCTGAAAAGATTAAAATGAGATAATATTTTGCGCTGTTTTATTTAAACATAGAAATATTTCATGCTATGATAATGCGCAAAACAAATGTTCCACGCAACATCTCTCATTGTTAACTTTTTACATCAATTTTAATGTTACTACCGACCTGAATATCTTCTTCATATCCTGGAATCAATGGGACATCATCTTTAGTCCATGAAATATTGGCATCTGAATTGCCTTCTAACAGGCACTCCAAACTAATTGGTCGATGTATAAGTGATTCCACCAGTGTCGGCAAATTTGCATTTTTCAATTCTGTCATTCAAACGGACCCAATCAAATAAATTTTGAAGGAAATGCATATTTTGAAGTGTTTGTTACTAATCAGAAAGACGTGTATTTGATTTGCTGAAGTAAAGAACTAACCAGGCTTCGTTATTACGCGAACGTTGAACGTTTTTTCGGCCCGACCTGCCTTGTTTATCACACCACAGCGATAACTCGCAGCATCTGCGGCACTTACTGATGCAACCAGTGCGATTCTTTTCGCATTCAAAAGCTGAGAGCACAGAAATATTTTATGCAAGGTTCATGATGGTCGAAAGTTAGTTTAAGATGATTCTTTAAGATTTAAGATGGTAAAAAGTCATTCATGAAGCAAGTCTTTAGAGTTAAGAGATTTTCAAAATATTTGATACGTGATTTCAACAAGATTCGAATATAGTTAAAGATGCGATTGATTTAAAATGATAAATGTTATTTCTTTTTGTTGCAGATAATAATTATTTATTACAATAACGCATATATACCATATATATTATTTATCTGTTATAATAGCGGATATATAACTTGGATCAGTGTCAAACTTTGCTATTGATCAAAGTACCAAAATAATTTACCTGTACATTTCTCCCAACTTCCAAGCCATCCTTAGACCACTGAATGTCTGGAATTGGATCAGCTTCAAAATCACATTGAAGTTCCAGCGATTCGCCTTCCACAACAACAACATCCTCTACTGCCTTGCCAATGATGCTTGGCGGCACTTAAAGTACTTAAATTGTAATTTGAAATTTAAGACTAAACTCTCTTATTAATTTTCAGCAATCTCACAGATTTTCGATTTCTACAAGTCAGATATGAATGAAAGCAAGATAAGCTTCAAAATTAAGAATATCTTTCTTATTCAAGTTTACATTTCATATTGCTAATTACCGATTACTGTAACATCAAATTCCCGTGTAGCCTGTCCAGCTGAATTTCTCGCCACACAGATATATGTACCCTCAGCATCTTTCTCGGCACTAACCGTCACGAGCGTGGTTTCATCCAAGGAAATTTGCATATTCACATCATCTCGCTAAAATGATTGCCTATATATTTCCACAATTATATTGAATACATAGAAATAGTCTAGTTCCAGCTTGTTATTTTTGCATTATTTAGATACAAATAATGAAATTTGTATTAGTATTGATATCACCACTGTTTGAAGTAAAAATTTTTACTATGCATCAGAAATATCTCTTACTAAATTTAATTAAATCAATAGTTCACTGTTTGAAGGTTCAATTTTCAGGAAATCTGGATATCGTAGAAATATAACAAATTAATTGGGCACTATAGTAATTGATGACTAAAACTTTCAAAGTGTTTCGAAGGAGCAGAATTTTATGCAATGTCAAATAGTAGCTTGAAAAAAATTTATGAAAAATACTAGCAAAACTCTTTCAGCACTGAACACAGCTTGAAGTTATTCTCGATGCTGTGATCATTTTCTTGTTTTTAACGAAAAACATCATCGAAAATTTGAAAATACTCATTTAGAGCTGCTTTAAACAACAACCGTTATTGGACGTCCATTTTTAAACCATTCTATACTGATGATACTATTTGGTCTGAAAAGTGGACATTCTAAAGTTAAAGTGTGTCCTTCGATAACTTCAATTGATGTGCGATCACCGGAATAAATCATTTCAGGAGGAGCTATCACCTGAAATAAGTCAAAATTTTATATGTTATGACCAGAGAATACAGTGATAACGTTATTTATCAGCAACCACTGAAAAATCTGTCAAAAGTTTTAACTTATCAACATACCTGTACCAGAAATTCTCGAGAAATACTGCCAGCTTTATTGTTTGCAACGCAAGTATATCTAAAAAAAGCACCTAATTGATAATTATTATAGCTGGACCGATCATATTATTAGGATAAGTCTCATTTTGAATTTAAATTAAGTATTGAAATTAGTTATTCTTCAATTTTAGTTTTACTTCTACGTTTTCAGTTTCTTGCCCAACCTTGGTTTCATTAATAGAAGTCACCAAATGCCAAAAAACTATTGGAGTAATGAAAAAAATTTTTTTCTGCTTTCTTTAGATGATTTGAAAACTGATGAATAATCGCAATACACATATGAATTTAAAAATAAATTTCTTTTCAAACTTCATAAAATTTATGTATCCATCACAAAAGTGTTATATTTTTTATGATGAAAGTTATCTGTGATCATTTAAAGAATAATCAAAATTTATAGTTTCACAGATTACCTATGATTAGCATAATCGGTATATTGAAGCACTAGTTTTTGATTGCGATCGCTCAGGGATGCATGTTCGTCTATCATTACCTGACCATCACGTAGCCATCTAATGTTTGGAAATGGATGACCGTCTACATGACAAGTCAAAGATAGAGCTGTTCCCAATGTCACTTGAGTATTTGCTTCATAATTGTTTTCTTGAAAACGTGGTGCTGCTGTAAAAATATCATAAAGTGTTCGCAATAGAATGTAAGCTAATCGAATAGCTTTATTCCATTTATTTATTTAAGGATTATTTGGTCTACCATCTCACTGTCTTACTTAGTGACATATTAAAATTTATAATTCGTTAATAATCTTTTTGAAATTTTTTGATTTGCTCAAAAATACAAGTAAAAAGCAAGTATCAACTAATAATGCCATATTTTTGATAAATGCTTGCAACTTTATTCAATACTTCTTGTCCACTGATCATATTTTCATATGTAAAGCAAATGCATATGCATTATAACAAATTCCTCATTAACTGCAATTCTAAAATTAGAATTTATTAAAAAAATATACGGCATATTCTGAAGGTTTGAAGGTTGATGGCTTTAAGAAGAATGGCAATATTTGAATTCAATGTGCCGTGCCATTATCAAAAATTAACTTTGTTATCATTCTATACTAACACAATATTAATTAATATTACTAACGAATATTAATTATAATATTAAATCAAGCACCTAAAACACTTAATGCGAAATTTTTGCTGCTTTGACCTGCACTGTTTCGGACTCGACACTGATAAGTGGCTTCGTTTTGAAGAGTAATCTGATCTAGGTACATCCGACGTCCATCCAAAACAATTTGCGCATTTGAAGGCAAAGTTTCAGAACCATTCTGCAAACAAATGCAACATATGCTACCAAAATTATTTAAAGCTATGCGCATTCTGTGCCCATATGTTAGATCAAATTTTTTTTAATAATTAAAAATGCAAAGTTTGAAGGTCAAATTATCTACCATGAGCCAAGAAATCGTCGATTTCATTCCTTCTTGCTCCACGTCACAGTTCATTACTAAACTTTTTCCGACAATTACTTCTAGTTCTTCGTCTTTTCCAACTTTTGGAGGAGCTAAAATTTTAATTACGTTAGGTTTTTTACTTTTTGTTCTGAGAATTTTCACAACTTCATTTATTCATTTATTATAGAAAGCTAACTATCACTGTGATCACGTAGCGAATCTTTGATGCAGTACGTAGAAAAAAAACTATTATGCTGTTTTTCATATCTCACAAGCAAAATTTTTGGATGAATGTTTTGAAATCTTAAATATACACTAACCCAAAAGAGATTAGCAATAAATGATAGAATGAGAAATTCAGAACAAATTAGAAAACTGTCATTTCTATCAAATCGTTAAATCTGAGGAAAGTAATAATACCATAATTTCCATATATCTAATGAATAAGTCAGATTCAATTTGCAGAAAACATACATAATGAAGCTGGTTTGTGAAGTCTGCTTTTAATCACTATTTCAGCAAATAATCATGCATTTATTTTCAAAAGATAACTGTATGCTAGCATCGTTGATAATTGTATAATGCTGATTAGATTTTCATGAATTGATGCAAACATTTTAATTTCTACCTCAGATTAAGATTGGTATTAGTTTCTTGTTATTAACTAATGACACGTCATGGAAATATAATCAACATATTGGATATTTGTCAACTTAATAAATTATCTACCTTTGAATTGTTAGTACTAAAATGAAGATAAATTTTTATTTACCCTTCAGATGTCTAACAAATATATTGCTGTGAATCAAATATGAAGTTAAATTTCTGATTACAGAACTAATGTAATTTACTTAGTAAACATTCTCGTTCCAAACAACCATTTTTGCGCATGAACATTCATTTGCGCATGATTATCATATACGTGTATTTTGATAAGCATAATGTACAAAAATTTTGAATGTTAATTTTGAGAAACGTTTTTATACTTTTCATTTGATGCACTTTATTCTTCAAAGTACTGTTGTGATTAATATGAAATTATACGAAAATTTATATTTTTGTATAATTTCATATTAATCACAGCAGAAGGCAAAATTTAGAAAAATTAGTCAATAAAAAGTTTAACTGATAATGGTGGTATTATCAATAACTTTATTACATTTACTTTAATACATCTAGTGTCCATCAAAGTTTGGAATATTACTCGTAAAAACTATCAATTTTACATATGAATAAATTCCTTCAAAACTTAGTAACGTTTTAGCACATTTATTTGATTTGCATTTAAATTTACAAACTATTTAGTTTAATTTTTGTTATCGTACTTATAATAAATGAACGTTAGATTGGAATCTGTTTTCGTAGCGAATTTGTGTTAGTTTTCAAGACAGAAAAAGTTTTGAAGATTCTGTGACTGTGTTAAATCGAAGAATGCCATCAACTAAAGAAGTGAATGTCCTCAACTAACCAAGAACACTGAGATGCACGTCCACATCCAAGCTCCCACCTTTATTCGTCCCTACACAAGTATAGATTCCTTCATTTTCCAGCTGTGCAGATTCTATCACGATCTGTAAGTTCAATCAAGCAACTCTAATACTACTTATGATTAGTTTAATAAGGTCATTATGTTTGCCAAATTAGATCATTTTTTTGCAACATCATATTGTTTCATAGCAAGCTAAAGGAATGATACAGAATGCTAGAATCAGCAAGAAATAGAACTTGTAGTGTTCACAAATTTAATTAGACTAAAGCAAATAATTAAATTTACTAACGCATTGCAGTTTAGTTTTTGTGCTTAAAGGAAAAGTAAAGTATTTTAGATATGAAAAATTAGAAAATAAAAAAGTGAGAAAATTGAATTTTTACCGATTTCCCATTTCCTGCCAACCTTACACCTCGTCTTGTCATGCTTTGTTCAAGAAGCTGTCCGTTAACAAGCCAAGAAATATCGGGTTCAGGTAACCCTGATATTGGACATCCTAACTCAATATGCTTATTCTCAGGCACTGTCAACTTCACTTTATGGGTAGCTTGATCTAGGTTGGGAGGTACTGAAAGCATTTTAATTCTTGACAGAAAATGTTGCATCAATTTTATCACAGAAAGCAGTGCAAGTAAACATTTGATGTCTTACTTCCATTATTGCTGAAGATTTTCTAAAAAACTGCTTAATTGCTTTAGAAAGAACAGCCCTTGAAAGCGGAATTGAAAAGTAGGACTTTATGTACACGTAAAAGTCGCAGAAGTTGAATGACTTAAAAGTCTGATGGAAAAGTTATTTGTAATTTAATGAATGAAATTAGAATTTTCTTGGTTGTACACTCCGTATTATTATGGGAAAGGAATTCTGTATTTGCTCGAATTCAGCAATTAGATGACAAAAGAGTGTAAAACTTTTTCATGTATTGAATATTAACACACTTTAACGTATTACACAGATTTACAGATTCATATCATAAATAAATGAAATGAAATTGATGAACGTATGTTTTTTATAAATTTTTCCATTTCTTTTCGCCTTTTTGTTTTGCATTACTTATGTGAACTTGCTGATATGAAAATAAATGTAAATCTTACCAACAATTTCGACGTGAAAAGTTTTTGCAGATTCTCCAGCTGGATTCCGCGCAATACATTTATAATTTCCAGCGTCAAATACGCGTGACTTCAAGATATGCAAACGTCTCTGATTGTCAGATATGACGATATTTGCATCATTTTCATTTATTGGTCGTTCATTCAGCAGCCAGGTAATCTAAACTTCCTTTTATTTTATGTAAATTTTCCGATACAAGAAATGCTTTATAACATATATCGAGGATATTCTTGTGTATAATGTAATACAAAGTTAACCACAAGCATTGTTTGCTACAGTTTTTGAATTCCAAAAATGAACTAATCATTCTTTGCGCCACTTAAAATAATATTATATACAAAAATACCAAATGAACTCTGCTCACAATTTTGCGAATCACAATAATATTGCTGTTTGTAAAGAACAGAAGTGATACTTGTGAATAATTTGGATTTGCAAGTGATTTTATTGCTTCTACCATTTTTAATGGAAAATATCAGAAAATAAATTTACACATTGTTTACTACTTAAATCTGAGTTTTTCATTTCTATCACATTTCCATATGCAAATGTAGCAAATTTTTATGTTTGAGTCAAAAATAATCAAATATCACTCTTCTTCATTCCTAATTACTTAAGTATTTTTGAAAAACTCGTTACCAACCTGAGGTAACGGAGTGGAAAAAACCGGACAGTAAAGACTAAAGGATTGTCCAACCACAATTGTCTCTATTACAGTGGTTTCTTGATCAGGTATATCAGGTGGTGCTGTAATAACGATAAAATCATATTTTCTAAATAGCTCGCTCAGTGATTAAAACCTGCTCGTGAATTTTTGCAATTACATCATGTCCAATGGTAACACCAGCATAGTAATACAGGTTGTGTTACTGTGATAATAGTGGTACTGATATGATAATAATTTGCAGTCATAATTTATCAGTTCTTGTTTGCTGTTCAAGCTACCATCACATGGTGTTAAATACAGCGCAAAAACTTGACTATTAGGAAAGCAAGTCAATTACTCGACAATATTAGCTACAATAGATTGTATACTTGCAATATTAATTTTTTATTGGTGAAACTTACTTATTACTCGTAATCGTACCACTCTCTCCGATTCACCAGCAACGTTAGTCGCTTTGCAGATATAATGGCCTGCATCATCGCTTTCAACGTCATCAATAACCAAGGTGCCATCAGCGATTACATGCATACGTGGGGTCTCATTTGTCACTTTAATTCCCTTTTGACTCCATGTTATTGTAGGTGGTGGATTTGCACTAGCAAAACAACGTAATTCGATACGATCACCTTCTACGGTGGTGTACTCAGTTAAGGTATTCGATGAAATCTTTGGTGGCTCTAAATTTCAGTTACTTTTGACTTTTGAGATTAACAAAATATCACTGAAAAATTATTCTTATTTCTAATAAAAATAAATGATAAGTTTTAGAGGTAGAATTATAGCATCTGATAATTATTGTTGTCAAGGATATTATAATTTATGAGAATTGGTACTGTGAACATTATCACATTATTAATTTAATAAATAATTGCTGCTTATTGATAACAAAAATGTGATATTACTATGAAAGTACGGCAATTACTGAAGTATTATTGCTTTAAAGTGCATAAGACTTTAAAAAAATACCAAATTAAGATTATAAAAACTAAATAATAACTATCACCACTACGAACTGCTTTAATGGAATAGAATTAATTATAAATTACAGCAATAAATTAAATATTAAACCTTGAATATCTACTTGAACATTTCGTTCATCACGTCCAGCAGGATTTGTTGCTATACATCTATATATTCCGCTGTGTATTAGCTGCGTTTTATCGATACGTAATGTCCCAGCCATATCAATATGATTTATATGATCAGGAATGATCTGTATATCATGAAATACAATGCAACTAAGCTCGAGATTCAAAAGTTCTAATATTTAATCGCTTCGTGATGTGAAACGCTGATGATTTCAAGACACGGCAAGTGAGATGCTCTTAATTCGGATGGATATTACCAAAAATGCAATAAATTGTGATAGAATCAAATCATTTTTAATAGTTTAACAGTCATCATTTCAAATCAAAATTTGCTATTTTAGGCTGCACATTTTGATTTCAACTGATCAAAAAATCAAAAATAATTCAATTAATGCTAGGACTAACTGCTGCTAAACCAACCACTCACTCTCCATGCTAATAATGCTTTTTTCGATTAATACTAAAATCACCTGAAATCCATCTTTTTCCCATGCAATTGTTGGTTGTGGTGTGCCGATTGCACGACAGGGAATTTCAAGCATCAAACCAAGCACGACATCAATTGTACCTTAACAAGTTTTGTATGGATAAACCACCACTAATCCGGATGTTATACTTTTTAAAACTTTTAAAAAAATAACCAACCTGGTATGTCAGATATGATTTTTGGAGGTTCCTGTATTTTTAGTAAATATGTAATCTGATCATCACCAGCCAGATTGGACACATGACATGTGTATCTTCCAGCATGATTCATTTGAGGCGTACTTATTTCTAACGATCCGTCAGGTGTAACTTTCATTTTCTGCCAAAAGCATAAATAAATTTTTTGCCAGTAACAAGTGAATGAATAAGTAAATAAATACTTTGCATAAACTTGAAGTCTTGTAGTTTTTAGTTAAAAAATTAAAGGGTATAAAATGAAATTAACATTTACTTCCCTATATTTGCAAATAGTTGTAAAAAAATCTTTTTTATTTATATGCAACCTTAGGTGAAATTTTGCAGTATTATACATTTATTTGTTTTTTTTTCAAAATAATTTGACTTTTGTAAAATTATTTGTTCTGATGATATCATTTGTTACCTTAACGAGATTCACGAAAATGGCTACTTCTTGAATTGAGTTCTAAGAATAAATTGAGATGGAAAATAAATGTTATAAAATCCTTACTGTTCCCTGATTATAGCCACCGTAAATGCGGTTACCCTCATAACTCCATGTTCGGGAAGGTGGAGGAAAAGCTCGAGCTGGACAAGGCAGTAAAACTGATTTGTTAACTTTTGTAACCATTATTTTCAGCTTAAATGGAAATTTTGATTGAATTTTTTTGAATATTCACAACCAAAATGATTGATTTCAATTATGTTTTAAATGATAAAAACAGTCAGTCAAACTTGGCATGAATATCTGAACAGCAATCAAAATCTAAACAAATATGAACATCTGAACAGATTATTATAATATTTTAGTTGCATTCTTGCTTGTGACAAAAGTATGCGAAGTTGAAGGGTGAACTTACTTGACCAGAACCTTCGATAGTTGGTGCTGTGTGCACCGTTACGCTCATTACTTTTTCATCATTTCCAACTTCATTTGATGCTACGCACTTGAATTGCCCGCGATGGTATTCTTGCGCATTTTCAATTGTTAAGGAACCGTCCTCGTCCACGTAGCCATCGCCGAACTCCTCATCATTCAAATACCTATTCATATGATCAAGATTAGTGCACTGCAATCTTTCGCTATGCAAATCTAAATTGAAAGCACCAAAGCTTTGGTGTTACTATTGCCGCGTGAAATTTTGACATATAAAATTTTATGATTTGTTCAGCATTGAATGGGATAATTTCATGGAATTCAGTACAAAAAGATGGATAGACATTCTTGAGGCGCTAATTTACTGATATCAAATTTTAGCTTTAATACGGCTAAATGGTACTCAGATACCATCTGATGTGCGGTGTTGGATCACCACGTGCTTCACATGGTAGTGTGATTTGATTGCCTTGAATCAGATTGTACGAGATTTGTCCAGGTTCAATAATCGGAGGACTGAGAACTACTACACCAGTCGCTATTTCTGCTTCACCCGCCGAGTTTGAAGCTGTGCATACGTATTTACCTGAATGACTCCCACTTGTCTCATGAATTCTCAACGTATTGTCAGGCTGAAATGATTTTCCAATCTTGAGAATTTTTTCAAATAACAGTAATACGTGAGTTTTGCATTAAGTAATTGCAAAAAATTTTATTTTTCAATGAACTATCAAATTTACTGAGCTTAAAACTTTATTTGCTGTATAAATCTCATTTCTTCAAACTTCAAGTTAGTGCAAAATTTATTCAAAAAAAAGTTTGAAAAACACAAACCAAAATCTCGAATTCTCGACCGATGGTGCTAATTGGCTTCCCATCTAGACTCCAAATTACTTTGGGCTGTGGCTTACCCGTGACACGGCAGGGAATCTCAATGACTTCTCCCCTAGGTGTTTTATATTCCAACACTTCATTTTTCTCGATATAAGGCTTTCCTGAATAATTACTTCTACTTGAATTAACTTAAAATGAATAACTTTGAATTTCAATTTCTTTAGTCTAATTAATTTTGAAGAGTCATTTCTATAAATTTTTGCTCGAGAAATGTGCTTTTGTTTTACGAGCTTGAGCAGCATGAATTCCAAATTATTGTAAATTAACAATTAACATCAACACACTATATATCTACTATTACAAAATAAAATTTTCACTTGTTAAAGCGAATTTTAAGATCATTATATTCAATTTAAAATTTGCATATGCTATTCAAATTGACAAACTTATCATTTCGACGTTGACGTTAATGGAAGCATTGCCAGCTGGACTGGTCGCAATGCACGTATATCTCCCTTCATCCTGCGGTCGACCTTTACGTAGCACTAAACTGCTCCCACCTGATTCCACCTCAATAAATCTCAAATTTTAGATGAATTTTAAAGTTTCAACTTCACTAAAAAACACTAATTACTTTCAAATTTAAGCTTTAAAAAAGAATTGAGCATTTGACCATTATCGCTAATAATGGAAGTTCAGTCTTTTTATATAAATAGAATTCGTTGATGTGAAATATCAGATTTATTCAATCTATCAACTACCAATACTTGGCTAATTTTGTTAATACTCAATAAAGTTTATCAACTATGAGTACTCTTATCATTATCAATTTCGCTAGTATCATTGTCACTATTGTTATCGTTATCATTATTTTTATTGATGTCATTTATGTCGTTATTATTTAAATTCTCAGAAAGCTGTTGTAATCTCGTTATGCAAAGGAACCAGCCAGAAATCGTATAATAAAGTAAAACTGACTGAGACATACGCAGATGGTATTATAGGTTCATTATTTTTGTACCATTTGAGCACTGGTTTTGGACTTCCGAGTACAACAACACAGGACAGACGAAGTTCTTCGCCCTCGAGCAATTGTTCTTCAGGTGGTACGTGTCCCAGTACAGGGCTCACTTAATCATTGAAAGAATTCAAGATCAAATGAAAAAAAATTTATGGAAAAAATAGGCAAGATTTGAATAATATTTTATATCACTGAATTCTGATTACTGGTTTTTAAATCTAACATTTAGCAAATGTAAAAAATTTGTTTCATAAGTTATCATAATGACGGGATTAATTTAATGAAAATCTAGTTCATATATATACTTAAAATTTTGGATATATTAACCTAATCCGGTGACTAAAAGTGCTGTTGTTTTGTCTTGGTGGCCAAATACATTCTTGGCTGTACACGTATAACGATCTTGGTCATCCACTCGTACATCTAAGCTGGTTAAATTTATAATTAATTTTTGCTATTGCAACAAATTGATTAATGATAATGTAGTGATAGCGTACTAATCGTAAAGTGATATGTCTATAGGAGCTGTGAAAATGATAATAAATTTACTGCTGATTAATAAACTGCCATCAGGAAGTGCTTTAATTCGATTATTTAAATTTTCTATCGGTATTCCATTTCGACGCCAAGTAATTTTAGGAAGTGGGTGCCCGATCGCACGACACTGTAACGTAACAGACCGATCGATGTTAACTCGGACGGTTTCGGGAGTTGGCACAATTGTAGGCATACCTTAACGCTTTGAAATCATTTCTGATTCATAAAAATCGTTTATAATTTCTGACAATTATCTAATTAAGCATCTTAAATTTAACCAGAGCTTAAGTGAGTACTTTTTATTTAAACAACGACGTGTTTGAGTATGAGATAAGTAAAGTTATCACCAAATAAATGCACAGAATTTTAAGATTCCCAAAGTTTTTGAAGAAAAGCTATCAGTCGGATTAGTGAGCGAAAATTTTAGAGTTTTATAAGAGTCGCAATTCTTTGGCATACATCTGCACACAAATTTTGCGTGATCATGTAATGGAGCTATAACCAAATGATCAACTACAAACGCCATATGTTCAAAAAGATATAGTTACTAACAATCGTCTGCAATTCATATTTTTTGCTCTAAGACAAAATTTTCCCAGCTAAATAAAATTCTAATTATTATGACTGATAAAAACATAAGTTACAGAAATACATACTTCCAACATCGAGATTAATAATTCCTGAATCTCGACCAGCAATATTCTGTGCAACACATGTGTATGACCCGGCATCAGAATCTTGCACTTCCTGTTGGTAATAAGATTGTAACTCTACAGTGACTGCCAAACAATTTCATATTTCACGAGTATAAACGATGAGAAGTTTGAATCAAAAACAAACTTGAATAGTGAGTTTGTTTTGATTAACTGAGAGATATCGGTAACTGGGGACTTCTCTACCTCCACGGAACCATTTAATAGCTGGTTTTGGAGTACCTTGCATTATCTACAAAGAAATTTCGAGTTTGAAATATATGAAATGAAAATCTTTATGAAAACTACTCTATCCATAACTAAAGTCCACTTTATTAAGTGTCATTTTATAGAACTGAAGACGATAATATTGGCTGATAAATTCGAAACAGTTATTATACTTTGGCTGATTCTGCTGCATTAAATTCAATGACAGAAGAGTGAATTTTAAAAATATTGAATTAAAATGATTACTATGCACTCCAAAGTGATCTGATCTCCTCTGCCAACCATTTGTCGATCACGAATAACACGAATTTTTGGTGGAGCTGCGAAAAACTTATATTGATGCTTGATTTTGAATACAATAAACACATTGCGTCTTGTAAAGATTAAAATTTAGTAATATTAGCTACTCGGTTTGACAGCAAACAGAAATTGTAATATCATAAACAATGTTTTTTTGGAAAGCAAATTCATGTAGAATTTCAATCTTTTATCTTTTGCCCAAGCATGCAATGAGAATACACTAACTGCCGAATGATGATTTTTAGCGGAAATTAAAATTCAGATAAGTTTGTAAAGCACATTTCAGTTGGAAATTTTATATGGACAAGAAGTTCGTTGTGTAAAATTCATTATTATTTGTTAGCATAGATTCTGAATTCATTTCTCCAGTATGAACTGAAGTTTCTAACAAAAACCTGACTAGAATTTAAAATTTAACAAAAATTTATTAGTAAAATTACTTGCAATTTGCGTGAATGCATTAGCCGTCTCAGTACCAGCTGCATTACTTGCGCGGCATTCATAGATTCCAGCGTCAGTTTCTGTTGGTTTTTGTACTATTAAATCATCTACAACAGCACAAATTTTTGATTTATTTGTATTTATAATTCAAATTTACAGTTTGGAAAAAAAGTATAAATTTATGTGAGAGAACAAACCACGAACACTTGTAAGTAATGTAATATTTATGGTGGTCTGGTATGACTCGCTGTTTTCTGAAGAACCACTGCGGTTCGGGTGAAGGGTCACCTGAACTAGTATCTTCGTTAATGAGTTATGAAAAGTTTTTCAAAGCAGACTTTCCATTTCTTCTTGAATTATGCAATTCCACAAGAATATGCAAAATTACTTAACACACAGTAAATAAATAATAATAATAAATATCAATGACTCTATTTAAACACGTCAAATTTTAATTTTAAATAATTATAAATAATTCTCTAAATTTGATCGCATAAAATATGCACTAACCAGCAACAGAACAACTAATGCTGAATGACTGCCCACGTACAAAATACAGTTGCTTAGGAGTGACATGAACTTTCGGTGGATCAAGAACACGTAAATACATTACTGCTTCGGCACGACCACCTGAAGTTTGAACGCGACATCGATACATGCCAGCGTCTTGCATATCAACGTCAACAATCATCAACGTGCCATTTGGATACAAACGCTGAAAATCAAAAAATTTAACTACGTGGTACATCAATTTGCATTGCAATTATGGGTACTTCACTGCAGTAATTTTTAATATGCCTACAAAAACGTCAATCACTTCTAGAAAAATGCATTTGAATTTATGTAAACTATCACTAATAAATTTATGAGCAAAAACTTTTTATATATAAAATGTGTTAACTCCCAACTGAGAATTCAGTAGATTTACAAATTTATTAAAGTAAGTAACAGCAACCATTTTGGCTGAGTTATCAATCACAGTATCTCCTTTCAACCATTGAATCATAGTATGTAAATTTTGAGTTCGACAGTGTAAGAAAGCCAAATTTTTTCGTGCCACTGATTCATTGCGAACAGATGTGATTTCAGGGATTGGCTCTGAAATTTTCAGATGCAATTTTTCACTGCAAATCTTTCTTAGAAAGAATAATAATTGATTGCGATTCTGATTCCCTCTTTACAAGTGTGAATTCCAATTAAAATTTTCATTATCTGACACAAATTTTCTTTCAGTTCTTTAAATGCAAATATCTTTTTGAGTCCATTAGATATGTTCAAACTCTCGACTTTTTCTAAACAACATTCCTGATTATTTAATTCATGCTGGATTAACTGATTTGACAGAAAATTAAAAGGTCAAATCAGGTCAAATCAGGAGTGATGGTCCATATCACTATATATATAATGTTATTTCGATTCAAATTACTGCGGTTTTGAGAAATACTGCACAGAAAAATGATATAATCAATTAAAACCTTTGGCGTCGAGAAATGTAGTGGCAGTGTAATTTCCAGAAGGACTAATAACGACGCATCGATATTGACCTCGGTCATTCGGAGTTACTTCCGGTAATGTCCAAACTGACGTATCGGAATATCTACAATAAAATTGGGAATTATATGTTTAATTTGCTAAGCTATTAATAAGCGGAAATACTACTTACGGATAGAAAAGTGGTTCACCAAGTCGCTCGTCACCTTTGAACCAGTAAAGAGTAAATTCGCTTTTTGATGCTACCGAACAAGTCAAATTAATTGCTTGTGAAGTCACAGCTGTTATACGATCAGCCATATATGCCCTAAGCAAATGCAGTTATCAAGTGATCAGAAAAATGGTCAAAAACTGATTGATCAACAATTGCAAATTGATTCCATGAAATGACCACAAATATTTACAAGTTGTTATGTAAGTGACTAAGATAAGTGCTTTTTTGTTGTAGAAATGCACGAAATATTAAAAGTTTCTGACAATGAATTCGTTGAAGCAAGAATAATGAAGGTATAGTAAGTCTTATTTGACAACACATGCACTACCTTGGTCCTCCAGTTTGAGCCGCGGAAACTGCTGTAGGAGCGATGCGATGAAATTCATATGACTTATCATCTTCACCCCTCACCCGCACAAAGAATAACCCCAGAGGTGGAATAAATGGACCGACGTAAAATACGTAAGGATTATCAGAGTGCATAGTCGCTGCTTTCGAGAACAATTCATTGCCGTAATAATCTAGTAATGATATCTCCAAAACTATACCAGGCGGTACTAAACCAGTTATATTAACTACTAAATAAGTTTTCTGATGGGCAATCGGTCTTGGATGCGTCTGAAACTTTTTGATTACAAATTCACTTATAATTGCCTTTTTCGTATTCCAGAAATATATTATTAATAAACTGTCTCAAATAAATATTTTATTTATGGTTTTATGTTTGAAAAAAGTGCAAAGAAAACATCTGAATTTTCATTTCAACGCATATACTGTCTAATCATTTTAGCAGAAATTTTTGGAATGTCAAGTTTTCTGACTAAAATGTACCATTTCCATTTTCTCGGTTGGTCTCATAGCAAAACCATACTTAAAATCAACTGCGCCCTGACCGAGTACACGTAACGTATGCTTCAAACGACTTGATGTACGTATCTTCCATATTCCAGGCATTGGATTCCGAATTCGGATCAGTTTGATATTACTCAAATCAATTGAACCACTTTCATTGCTGAGTTCTGCCTGGTTCACCCATAAACCTAAAATCAAAATCTTTTATCCCATTGTCAACTAAATATATGATCTAATTACATTACTTTTTAAAGCCTAACCTTTATTGGTTCATTGTCTGAATTAAATTACTTTTGATAAAAAAAATAATCTGCAAAAATTTTTAGATCGATTAAAGTGATTAGTACCTTTTGGATTAATCAGACTTATATCCAAAAAATCAGTATCATCCTTATCGCCTGTAAGAGATATGGTCATCTCGTTAAGCAGTCGGTCAACAGGAATTTGGTTTAAAGTTGAACCACCTTTCTCGTGAATCTCATACATGATATGAACCTAAACATTTAATTTATCTTGCTTCATAGAAGATTAAAATTAATCTAAAATCGCTTCAATTTCACTCAAAAAAAAGAACCTTTCTGTAAGCTATTGAGTGACGAACGTAATTCAGTACTTTATTGACATCAGTTTTTTCCAAATGAAATACTTGTCCAAAACCAACAGCAGCTACCTTCTCATAGCAGCGAAAGCCGGGATGTGTACGATCGTTACAGTCTCCTGTCATCACAAACACCACCTTAATATAATTAGTAAAATCCATCAGATGACAAAGTGATCGTCAAGAAGAATATTATTAAATCATAATTTCATGAGTAAAAACGACAATTAGCAATCCTGTAGGTTGGGGAATCAGTGGTACATGTAACTGATAATAAAAATAGTCATCATACAATAACAAGGATAATTAAGATAAGTGGAACGCAAATATGGTTAGTAATAAAAGCAGTGAATATTTAATTAAATTAACATAATTGATATCCGTAACATATAGAAATTACTCTCGAGAAATTGCTAAGCAAAATATTTTGTACAAATTACCATTCACTGTTTAATTCTCTTGTTTAGTTAAAATTAAATTATGCTGTCATCTAGTAAAGTAATAAAAAGTTCACAGTAATATTGAATTGTAATAACTGAAATTCAGTCATCACAAAAGACACAATTTCTTTGCTTTATAATAAAGGCTAGTAGTTTCAGTTACTAGCAGAAATATTATTTTAGTTGTTTTCTGCTTTAATCATTTTTACTACTTTGTATTTGCATAATATAATTGCGAGAAATCTGAATTCAGTCAAGAAAAGTTTGTCAAAGTAAAATAGTCATCAAATGGTAACTGTATGTCAAAACAACAATTACAGAATTTGCAAAATTTTGCGAAGAAAAACAGTAATTCATTTATTTGGTATTACTGTAACGAATAAATTGTTCGCTAGTTTTGCTATCAGTTTTATCAAATCTGTTAACTGTAGTAACTTAAGTATTCAAATACTTTATGAGTATAACTAAACTCAAAATACACTCACAGAACTTTGCTTTTCTTGAATTAAATTCACAACTTGATCTTCAAGATGGTAGTCCTTGGCTCGCGCATCTGTGAATGCATATATAAACGATGATGGCAGTGAGCTTTCTAAGGCCAACTTTATTCCTAAATGTTTTATTATGAGCTATTTAATCGGTGTATGCATAAGAATTCTTTAGCCATGCGATCCAAATTTTTCATGCTCACTACTAAAGGTCCTTCAACACATAATTACTGAGTAAATATGGCAACCGATGAAATAACATTAATTAAATTAATATATTTTATAAAAAATAATTTGTTTTCATTTTAAATATTTTGTAAAATTCTTTATTCTAAGATACTTTACTAATTATTATTTGAAATCACAGGGAGTCATTTTGATTTTTCTGCTTTGTTTTGCTAATAATAAAGTAAGTTTTATGCAAACAAAATAGATTTAAACAAACCGCTCAATGCCATTTCAGGACAGTCCCCACCACCGACAACATGCACGGAGCTGAGATGTCGTTGAAAAGCAATTGGATCTGTAGTTGAGAAAACAGGCCCAACTCCTTCAAATGGACAAGATTAGTACAAAAATTACTAACTAATGCGCAATATAATTGGTTACTTTTCAAGCATTTTTTCTTTTGACGCAAATTAATTTGAGACATTCCTCAATTATAATTGGAATAAAAGAGTATAAAATAATATTTTAGAAAATAATAAACTGCCAGCATTGTAATTAGTTTTTAATTCTAAACTAAGAATGTATTGTACTGTTTTTCAGTTATCACTATTTTGTGATATATTTATGCCTAATAGTTTTTAAAATATATTCATACTTAATACTTTTTCTTATGATTATTTTGTATCACAGTTAAACGATTGACGATTTAAAAAAAATGTTATATTTTATATCAGACTTAGAACCAAATTTCAGATTCAAATTGAATTATTATTCGCAGTATATACTGAAATTACTATACATGTAAAAGTATACCAAAACATGGGAATGAAATTCTGAATGTAATGATGAATAATGAATTAGAAGTTAATTTGACAAATGATAGTTGATCTTAATTTTTGGTATTCTTTGATTATAGATAACTGAATTATTCCTAGTGCATGTTTTTAAATTCAAAACTATTTATAAATTTGCTCTTGAATGAAAGTAAATCGCTAAAAAATTGATCTAAATTTAGTAAATTGGACAATTTTTATGAATTATTTGAGGTATAATGTAATATTTTCAACCGTTATTCAGTATTTTTAACAATTATTAATAAGTTATCAGTACTGCATTTGTTATCATTGCTTTCTGATTGCGTATTCTGATATGATTATTACTTTCTGTTCACTAGATGTGATTTAACTTACTTGGATCGTGAAACGGTACATAAACGTAATTGTAAATAAGCTTTTCCCGTTGTGATAGAACAGTTTCTAGGATTTTTTTAGCCCCATCTTGGACTTGAATTAAATCATCGTTCATAGAACCCGTCGTATCGAAAACAAATGTCAGTGAAGAAGTACCAGGTGGAGCAATTTTATCGTGAATACTTTGCACAAAAACTTGAAAAAGTAGTAATAATAGTAATGCAACAATGGCTCGAAAGCCTAAAGTATGCATTTTGAAACTGAACTGTGACTTCTAGCTCAATTATGATTGGTAATTTCACCTGAAATATTAAACGATAGTAAATATCAAATGTTTATTCACAAATATCAAACGTGAACTTAAAATTTATACGTATGAAAGTAAGTAAAATATATTTTGTTTTCATCTGACTTAGAAGATTTAATGACAAAACTTCTCATTTGGACATTTTGTTTGTTTTTTATTCAAAACAGCAGTGAATATTTATATCCGAAAAATCAAAAAGAATTGCGAAAGAAAATTTAAATTAATTGCTGATAATTAATCCTCCCGCTTATATTTACAAATAGTCAAAAAACTTATTGAGAATCGTTCGTTAATTATTTTATAAGAAAATAAAACTAAATCACAAAACAATATTTCAAATAATTAAAAATAAAATACTTTTTTAGCACAATAAATTATTTTAATTATTGAAAGCAAAATCAAACATTATATGCACAAGTACATATGGTCCTTATGATTACTCGAATTTGAATTATATGCTAAAGTAATTTCCAGCACGATTTCTAAATAAATGAGACTTCGTATATTATGAATGAATAAAAAATCACAAATTTCTAGATTGTTTAGAAACAAAAATTAAGCAGATTCTGCCACCATACTAATATGCTAATTCCGAGTTTCAAAGTGCTTTGAGAAGGACTCCAAAGTATCCTAGAAAATGAGGAATGAAGCAAGTTGTAACCATGTCATGAAAACTTAATATGCTAAGCATGTTTAAGAAGTAATCAATGATACCATATTAAGCGTTAAAAATTTGTGCTTGAATAACTATGGACGACTTGGCTTTACATTTAAACTTACCCCAGAAACGAGTAATTTTTACTATCTTTCTAAATACTACCAGTACCAAAAATGCTAAAACTAAAGCACTTCAACTTTTTCTGGTTCAATGGTCAATCTCAGTCCTTTGAAATTAATTCAAATTGAGCAGAATAATAAAGACTACTTTGGCAATTTTTAGCTTTGAACGCAATCATACTTTTGCATCAGCTTTAATCAGAGGTCAAAAGGTAAAAGCAGTGGAACTGAGGCAAGAAATGAAGAGCGAAAATCTGAGACCTAAAAAATCACCGCTGTTCCAAAACGAAATAAACGGAAGTTGAGAATGAGTGTTCCGATAACTTCTCTCTAGGCTAATGCTTAGAGCGAACAAATGATGAATAAATCTTCTCGTTCAGCTTCTATTCCCTCTGCACCTTTTTATACGCACACTTACGTAGATATAACTCAATATACGTAAAGTTACGGATGCAGTAGAGGATGTAAAAGTATGCACATGCACGTGCAGGCATACACACGTAATAATTCGTTAAATAAACCATCATACAATTGTGAAACTAAAACAGCTAATGTCGATTTATACAAGTAAATCACGCTCCGCTCCCCATCCGCTGCTTGTATAATCTTACTTTTCAGTGTAGCATTCTGTTATTTCGTATTCTGAATTTCAGTACTTATAACATCTATTTTGACTATCTGTTATGAATCAAATTTTTAAATTTTGCACCTCATAGTTCAAAAATAATTAATTTAAGAAAATATTATTGTGCTGGCTGAATTTTACAATAAAAATTCACGAAAAATATTTTCAGATAAAATGAATTAAGTCAAATGAAATCAAATTATCACGTAAAGTAATTGCGTGAATATTATAGAGTAACTTTTGATTTTTGCACTTGTATTAAAGCAACAATGAATATTTTTTCTGATCAGCTCTGCAGTGAAACGATTTGGAATGAGAGTGTTTTTTTGTTTGCAATATTTTTTGACTTTACAAAAATCGATTTCTCCCGATGCTTTTACAGTCGTCAAGAATGGCAAATTTAAAATATATAAATTTGCTGAGTTTTTTTTTTCACTTTCATTATTGATGTAGGCAGCCATGATGAGAACAAAGATAAGAAATGGGAATATCTTTACGTTTATCAGCTTGACCAGCAAATGTCAGTTATCTTGATAAAAATAGCAGTGCCAAGTAATGATCATAAAAAATTCAGCAAAAGTGTAACTTTGAACAAAATAAAAGAGTGAAGTGTGAACGGATGATATTTGTAAATCCACTCAGTGGGATGCAGTTCGAACTTTGCTACGTTAGAACTTCCTCAATCAATCTTGATCCAAATCCATCCATCCATCCAAATGCACCCACATTTTTTTACACTGAATTCTTTGAGGATTACGAGGCTGTCTTTACTGCCTTTGCTCAAATCAGCAAAAGAATTTATAGCGTTTCTTATAAACCTATGAAAAAAGTTCCAGCTTAGAAAAAGCAAGAAGATCGAGGAATTTACTGCTTCAAACTTGCATTTGTAATATTTTGTTGAGATAGTAGAAAATATCATAGATGAACAAGCAATATTAAAGATCTAATTCCACTTTCATAAACTGATTACTATATTTGAACTAACAAGTTCTGTACTGATCAAACTTAGATATCTGCATCTCAAAAAATTTCCCTAATGTTATTGTCACCAAGCCATCATATTGATCCACTCTAAAAATTGTTTTGTCCATCGAAATACTTTACTTGAATCAATAATAAGACATTGTTCGGTCAACTCTATATGTATATTTACAAATATGACCTACCGTTACTGTTACCATCTAAGTTTTTGACCAATTGAAGGTATTTGGGTTGGACGGAAATAAAAGAGCAAACAATGCTTGGCAGTCATTATTCTATATTCATCTCAGTACGCTACTTTGTGCTTAATACATTGCTTATGTAGAATTGATACTGTGTTACTACGAGAATATAGTTATGGCTAGTTACGTGGATATAACTGAGACTTGAATTAGCAGCGTTATGAGTTGTACTCACTGAGCCTTAATGAACGGAAAACAAATGTTCTCAATCTTTTCGCACTGACCGTCTAATGAATGAACGCCATCCTGATGGGTGCAACGTTGCTTCATCTTGCAATGTACCATCAATCCGATTTTTGTGTGTGAAACGCAAATCGATTTTATT
>UYYF01000184.1:0-30576 GCA_900618365.1 Thelazia callipaeda
TTATTAGAAACATCTACCACAAAAAACTTGGGTAAAAATAAAAGGAAGCTGACACAACTCACGATGAGGTAAACAAAAGTTATACCCTCCTGACATCACTATAATGATGTCTTTACCTTGTCTGCTGAGCAAAAAACAAAAAATACAATGTGCCATGAATAGCAAAAAAAAAAAGCGATATTGCTGAATGAACAATGAGCTGAATTCTTTCGCTGATTCACTTCAAGTATTGTACTCAGAAACCAGATATAAGTTCAGCAAATTCGCAGTTTCATATATATATAAATATTTTACAAATAACACAGAATCAAGTTTAAACATTGAATTGCAATAAAAATCATCGACAACTCATATATATATATATTATATATATATATTAAAAAAACCCATAGAAGGCTATAAAATAATAGAGTTAGTCTACGAAGAAGTCTGAAAACTTTGAGAAACCCTACAGAGATGCGTAGACAAAATCCGAGATACATATCAACATTTTCATTCACATTAATATTCTTTACAACACAGCAAGACGCTTAGCATACTCATAATATAACATGAATAATCTGAATAAAAAGATTTCAAGTGAAAATGGATTGGAATTTGTATAAGAAACTTCTGTGCAGTCTGATAAGAATGATGTCTACCACGAAACTTCCTCAACTTTCAGCATCAAAATCACTTTCTTGCCTTCAGATTCTCTTTTATCGCCAAAGACCTACCCCCCCACCAAACTTATCAGGTTCATCTTCTAAACACGTACGAAAAATGCCATCTTTGAATTCTTCACTTGGCAAATCTCTAGAATCTGCTAAATTTATCTATCAATTGTAAAAAACTGCCAGGTCACTCACTCAGCTTCCTATCACTTCACTAGTAATTTTGAAAATCACAAACATCTTAAAGATATCCAATAGAATTAAGTAAATATAACTTATTGAAGAGGAACAAACCTCACGTTTGTTGAGGATCACAAGCAGCAATAGGAGTATTGACTCCAAGAGGTGTGCCGCATGTTGCTGGTGGAGCAGCAGATGAAGCCTGATTTCCTGCACTAACACCCCATCCACCTAACGATGTTAATTCAAAATCCGACATATAGGCTGAAATCAGATTTCCGTAAAATGCAAGATAAAAAGTTAGGCACACAATTCTTAGTTATGGAAATACCACTATCAAGGTAAACATGAACGCAATACAAAATCGAACTTTGAGGAGGTGGTGGTCCACCAATTGTTGACATTGCGGAGGGCATTTGGTGGCTCATGTTTGGAATAGAATTCTGCATGGCATTAGGATCGAACTGCGTATTTTCAACTCTAGAAATAGTCCTTTCGTCTTCTTCGCCATATTCACCACCCATCATTGACGGTTCACCAACTACCATAACGTCTTGATATTGGAGAGGAAACTGTAAGTAATCGAAATTAAGGGCTCACAACTAAGATCATTGCAGTACTCAAAAATATTCTTGCGTGCACTTCTGTGAGATAAAAGAAAGAAGGGGAGATGACAAAAAGAAGCTGCAGTAATTGTCATACATGTTGGAAAAAATTCTCTACGAAATTATCCCATAAAATGATGCACTTTAACAATATGAAGAAAACTAACATGGGAGTTCATTTGGAAATTAGCAGCATTTGTTGCAGGGGGTGAGTTGTTTTTCTTCTTGGCATTCGACACTGAACTAGTACCTGCAGGAGTTTTTCTAGTTCGTTTGCGAGGTTTCTTTGAAGTCGGTTCCTCAACCGGTGTTGGTTGTAGTACATGCGAAGGATTCATACCACCTACAAGCAGCGAACAAATTTACAAAGTAATAAGACCCAAAAATAAATATGAATTAATCATTTATCAAATGGCGCTCATATTGATTCATAATGCCAAATTAACTCACCCATTGCATTTAATGCCATCTGTTGCTGCTGGTATTGCTGCATTTTGACATGAGCTTGAAACAAGGTTTGTTTCAGTGACTCTCTTGGTGGAATCTGAAAATTAAAAAAAAATTTATATGTGAAAACAATAATTAAAAAAAAGGATTGAACTAAATTTTTGAAATCACGACTTAGATGAAAATTAAGACGAAGTGACTTTACGAAGCAAACTCACGTTGTGAGATTTACTTTGACTCATAAGCACTTGCATTGGTTCCAAGATAACGCAGAGCTTCAAATAATTTAATGTTATTTGAGTCATCCCTGTCCTCGTAATGTTCAATTTCAACTTCTCTTGTGTTTCGCTATCCTGCAGCTGTAAATCATAATAATAATGCTTTTTACGAAAAAAAATCATACATAAAATGAAAAAAAAGTTGGAAATCCGCAAATTTTCCTGGATAAACAAATTCAAACTTCAAAATAAGCTGATTTTTGTTTTCGAATCAGGATTGCTCATCCTTCTTAGTGATTCTTATTTCGAAAACGAATATCAGTCCATTATTTACTCAATTTATAGAGAAATTCAATTTCTACTCAGGCAATATTAAAATATCTGTATCCTTTATTACTTCGCAACTAACAATATATACCAAAAATTAATAATTAGAGCGCGCTCATCAAAGTCTTACTTACCATACTGATATCTCTCAATACGAATTCTTGGCAATGCCTAAGCTCAATACTCCATTGTCGGATCCGGTAACCATATGTATCGTCAAATGCAAATTCACACATCAATTTACAATCAGTGTGAACCTAAAAAGCATCGAATCAATTACAGAAAGAAAACATTATGCAATAGAAAAATAAGAAAATCACTTATATAGCTAAATGCAATAGAAAAATTAAAGAAAAATCACTTACATGTACGTCATGTCAGATGACACAATTTAAAACAAAATATTCAGCGATAGTAAAAAAGACCAAAATGCTAACCTCTGACATAACCGGTTTTTCATGTTTAGACACAAGAAGCACGTTATCACAATCAAGCATAACTGTCCACGGCCCACCAGCCTGTTCGCGAGAAGGTGTTCGAATCACGTAAAACATTTCTTTTACCCCACTCTCGAATATAGAACGGAAATATCGCGATATCAGTAACCGACCAATAGCTAAAAACATCATTCTAATATAAAAAAACAATAGATAAAAATAGAGGCACTAATTTACAAACTATTTAGCCAAAAAATAGATGATGACCAGGAGTTTTATCAATTGTAACAATTCCACACTTTCAAAACAACATACTGTATCGATGATGATGACCAGGAGCTTGGTCATCAAATAACAGAAAGCTCATTTTAGCATCGTCGTCAAAAAATTCATGTGCAAAGGCATCCCACCACTGTGCACGATCCTTTTCTTGAATCTGAAGTTTAATGCACAAGTAAAAATAAACTGCACAAAATTTTTCAAAACAAATATTGGTGTGAAATGCTTGTGGATGAATCGGGCAATCATAAATCTAGATTTTAATGCTAACAAAAACTTCACTTACTCCACTATTGCTGAATATGAAAAGCCTCCGATTCATTTCATGTAACCTGAATTCTAACTGCGAAGGAGGTGGCCCTTGCTGATGATTTGGTATGCCCATAGGTGCCACATGCTTATACCTAAAAATAGGGCATATTAAACTACCTGAAATTTGTGCAAGCAAGGGTAATCAGTAGGAAATAATTCTTTAAGTCAACAAGAAAATATATATATTGACTTTTCATGGACTAAAAAAACCACACAATGCCCACACAGTAAGGAAGAAAACCTTGGAATGAATATCTCCACTAATGGATGAATGAGAACCTCATGATCATATGATTATGTTGCTGAAGATGCGTCGGCTGCCCAACGAAAGGGCTTTGCGGTGGCTCAGGTTCAATGAACTGATGAGGTGCCGGATGTGGTGCCTGTTGCGCAGGCCCCGGTGGTGGGCCAAGGGGCGATGGTTGATAATTCGGTGGTACAGCCTGATAATACTCTGGTGGTGGTGGTGCGCCCATGGAGCCCGTCGGAGGAGTATACACATGATGACTTGACATGGGTCCACCATCATCATGCATAGGAATCATGCCATTATGGTTATGCAACATTGGGACGGTTTGCATAGCAGATGGTGTTTGGCCACCATCATACATCCCTTGAACCATTTCAAGTTTCGGTTCCAGCCCCCCTGTACCACCAACCTCTTTCTTAGGGCGTCTAGCGCGCGGCTTTGTCGTACCAACAGTTGCGCTTGATGTACCATTTTCAGTAGCTTTACGTCGTGGCATCGGCCTACTTTTTTAGCAAAACGCTTTGGTGTTGTCAGTGATGTTTCTGTCTACAGTACGTTAACTTCACCGTACACTCATTTTCGTTTCTACAGTTTACGACAACTAATAAGCAGGTTAGGATACCGAAATCCAGTAAAGAACAGAACAAATGCCATAATTAACCTCAAAAACCAAACTCCAGCACTGGAATTGATCCCAACAGTGCAGCCTCAAAAGATATCCACTTTCTTTTCTTTCTGAAAATGAATCAGTATCGTCCACTCAAATCAATCTCAAATGATTCGAACCACATATTATCCTTCACACTTGAATTGTTAAAACGAAACGATGGACACTAAATACATAAAACTAGGAAAAAGCCATTATCAAATAAACCAGCCATGCTAAAACAATTGTAAAGACATAACGAACTGAAACAGACTATCAATTACAACCAAAAATAACACGATTATATGGTCTGAAAGACTGTCTTTGTAAAAGATTTAAGAGGCGGTAAATACCCATTAGAGAACACGATGATAAAATGAAGAGCTAAACAAAAGAGAGTAGAAAGCGATCAACTGACAATTCTGACAATACTTTTGAAGCAAGGAAAAAACTGAAGAGGCAAGCATCAACAAATGCAGTTGAAGATTATAAAGTAAATAAAAACTGCCAAAAGAGAGTTTAACCAAATTACATACACTAACGCCACTAACTATTCATTTTCCGCTGTTTTTTACGTGATAGTATTAACCTGCGCAGATATAAATTAACTTTTCTGTTGTCATATCATTACATGATTAGAAATGAAAGTTCTGTGCAAACATTTATCGATGCAAGACGAACTCAGCTACTTGGAACCGATGTTTTTATATATAACGCATGGAAATAGAAAAGGAAGAGCTGTTTCGTGGTTAGATGCAGTATGTTACACACATGATTCAGGGAAACGAAAAATGTAAGTAAACGTGTATAAGGTAAAAGCCGATGGTGAGCTGAAGTGGATTTTAAATGAATACAGTCTTTACGGAGACTAAGATTTTAGGCGCCAACAATGCATAAATGAAGACATAAAAAAGGTTGATAAGCAAGTGCAAGCAATAGATGCATATAAGATATGTGTGCAATTCGTTTTGGGACAAAAAAAAGGGCCAAGGATTCGATCTGAAGCTTAGAGGAGCTAATCAACATAATCGCATAATCAATACATGCGTGTGGCCATGGAGAGCAACAAGCAAAAAGCAGGAAGGAAGGAAAGGCGCTGAGACGACGACGGCAAAGCTATACAACCATCCATCCATCCACCCAAGCCAGCACCTACATCACCCTTCAGCGTAAACCCAACCTCGCAATATCAAATTCTGATCATCGTGCTACATCCCAACTCTTTACCAGCATTTATTATTTCTATCACTATTAGTATTAGTATTGGTAGTAGTACTACTAGTACCGATACTACCAATACTACTACCATTCTGCTCCATTTCATGAGCACATCAATATACTATCCAACCGACACCATGCCATACACCTTGTTCCTGCTGTCTGTTGCCATTACTTTCCTGCCACCGAATGGCGAAGGAGGACAATAATTATGATATCACTCACATTTTAACTACATAATTAACAGACTTCTGTTTAATTAATTACGTATCTAACAGCCTGAATTATGAATATCGTCATCTAGACTGTAACTATTTTAAAGACCCCTTGCTTTGATCGACAAATACAATGGTCAGCTGAAATGAAGAATAGGGCAAAACAATGTGGCAACACCCCCGCTCAAATATGTCATACCATATTACAGTGGATAAAGCGTTCCTGTTCATGACTAAAAAACCACAATTTGTTTTAATTAATGCAAAATTTATTTTCAAATTTGTTTAATAAAATTTACATATTACAGAAAACCCAGACAAAATATGAACGGCGCAACTTTACGAAACACATCTAATTGCAAATACATCATAAATTTAAAACATTTCAGCAAGATAGCATACATATTCCAGTCTTTGGTATAAACAAATACCAAAACTTGACAAGTAATACTAAGTATGGTTTACAATATGTTGTACTGCATTAAATATTATTCTCATTTCAATCAAGCACAATATACAGAAAACTTTATGTTGAAAAAATAACTCACTAGATAAAAGGCAAGTAATTTATTGCCTTAAAAAAAACAAAGCAATGGAGTGTGTGAGAATATGATTACTATGAGGTTTGCTCCATAAATTATTTTCTAGTGTGTTCTAAAACTTATCTAAATCACGCCTGCCAAAATAAGAAATCTTAAATCAAATAAAAAGTTGCTCCCTTGCCACATCGTACAGAATCCTTTACTTCTTACTTAAATGATTAGAACTCGTACCAGCTGACTCCATTACACTTTGATGTGAAATCAAGCATCCCCACGGTTCACACACACTGAACAGGTACGAAAAATTCTCCAGTTCACTTTCGCACAAATTACTAAAATGCCTAAAAAATATGAGGACCACTTGAGACCTTAACAGAAAACACAGCCTTCTAAATGTTACCGGTCAATACGACATTACCCTACGGTTCTACATACATATTTACATATCCATTTTTGAACCGACGCAGTTTGGCAGAAACGTCAAACTGCATGTAGGCCATGCTCCAAAATGTACTTTGCGTGCAAAATTGACAAAGGAATGATTGTAACTTGATGGCGTGAATGACACATGAACCAGCAAAGCTAAAGAAGCAGTCTCATTGCGAAATGGAATTTAGTGGCAGTCGAAGCAGTTCAAAAAGAACACCTAACTTTGTAAAATAATGGCAGTTTGTACAAATGTTACACCGCGAGTACGAAATGCCCTATGAAAAAAACCGGTCAGCGCAACATCCTCTATACATACAGACGACACATATATACACACACCAAACGCATACAAATAATAGGGAGAAATAAAGAATCATTCTGATAGATAGCAAATAATCCGTGGGATACAGTGGCAAGCAAATAGTTTTAAGACAATGACGGTAAGCAAGCTTAGACGATGAGAAAATATAGTTGGAAAAGAATGAATCGCTTACAATCTAGAAAGAATCTATCTATTGAATTCAGAGTCAGAGCACTCACTACTACTATGACTACTACCACCATTTACAAGTCCTTGTTGCATTAATTGCCAGAAATTTTGCCCATTCATTTCGTAAAGCATGAATCAGTTAAACTATTCATACTACTACTAATTGAGTACTGGTCATATATTTGTGATTCACTCGTAGACATTCAATTTATTTTGCATACAGGTAAAATAAGTAAACAAGAGAATGCTCAACGACGACTGATTCATTATCAGGACAATACACCCATTTTGCAGTCATAGTAATGAAGGAAGTGATACTGATAGAAGAGTACAAGATCCCGGGATAAACAAAGGGGATTTATTGGTGCATAAATTCATGTCTAGTTGATATGTAGGTTATGCGTACACGCCAAAAGGAAAACGAGGTTATACACTAGTACAACGCGCACACACGCACACGCGCCATATATATATATATATATATATATAACGCTCCAAATTTTGTATTGTAGTAGTGTCATCACGGTCTGCATACATCAACAAAAACAGAAAGACAACCTTCTGTCCCACTGCAGCTACACCTCGGTGCAAACATGGGAAACGCAGTATAATGGCGCAGCCGTTTCACAAACCCTAGAGCCCCCGTGACTTTCCCTACACAACTGATCACGACAAATTACATCATAAAAGGTTATGATAGTAGCAATAGCAAAAACCACTGTCTCCTTAATGAAGACAAAAATTCGTTGAAACTCGGTAGCTGCAACAATAAAGCTACTAACACCAGATCGCATTACAACCAATATCCTTATCTTAATAAAGCTGACTTCTTCCAGCAACGTTAACAGAGAAGATTGTGATGCATATGCAGTCAACCATTTTATTTAAAGATGGAGTTATATTCGTCTCCAACTTTACAACTAAAGTCACAAAATAAACGCCCATCATTTGTAGACATTTCAAAACGTCGCCCTTAATTATCAAAAAATGTTGATAAACATTTCAGCATCCAGCTTACAACATACAATGAAAATTAACAAGTTCCAGAGCAGTTGAATTTAGTACAATCACAAATGACAACCAAGCAAACTGCCAGCAATCGCCACTCCGAAGCACTCATCATTCAAACAATACTATAACCCACAACTCATCTTGGCAAACCCTCCAATTTTAATACCTCATATACATGAACTCCGTCGCCTAGCAGTTAATTTTGGACAGTTTTTCCTACAAATCTGAATATTCTCATAATTGAAGAACCCACATGTTAAAACCTTGCACTATCGATGCGTGTCCTACAGCAGTTGTATACCCGACACCCGTAAAATTCGCAGATCCTGATAAAGGAATTTTGATCACTTAAACTTAGCTGGATACCTTATCATTTCCCGCCACTTTCCAAAACCAGAAATTATATTAGCGGTTAACTGTGACTAGTGCTGCCAACTTTATGTTCATAGCACATATTACAATCATGGTATATAAGAAATCTTTGAGCGTTAAAACTCACTTACTGTGTAAGTCGATGATTACTAAAGATAATTCTAGAAATAAATTAATAACACTGTCTGTTTTGTACCGGCAATCATGGTACAAATAAATCAGTTCAGGGAAATATAAGTAAATCTCTCACAGGAATCATTTTAGTGATTCCAACATTGATAACAAAAAAATTTGACAGTGTCAAACTGGTACGAAAAGTATGAGAAGGAAATGAGAGTAAGCACTTAGAATTTAAGGGATTGAATGGAATGAATGACTTTGCACGCATTCACATGTGACTTATGCACAAATGAGAAAGCAGTGAAAAGCTCAACATGACATGATTTTTGTGACTGATTCCAGTCACACGCACAGAAATAACAGAGAAAGTAATTCGAACTTGTTCATCTTCATCTTATCCCTCTCAATGAGGATAATCACCAATAACTAGCCTATAGAACAGGGACAATTACTACGAGTACATAAGAAATACCGAAAGAATGATAAAATAAAACCAGTAAATATTGCACAGATGAAGGGATCTATTTATCGATGATAGCTTACACTTTTTCTCCTTAATGCACAATTCCCCTAACCACTATTGACCTTTCTGAAGAATACTCGTGCATGTACGGAAAACCACCAGAGCGCGAGAGGCAGAGAAGACGAAGTGAGGAGGATGAGAGGGAAAGAGCAAGAATAAGATCTACAATTCACACAAGTTACATACACCATCAACAACATACTCCATCTTTCTTCCTCTGCAGCCGAGGTGGTCCGCAAAGAAATTGGAAGATATGATAGATAAGAATAGATATATTAGTAGACAGATACATTAATAAAGAATAACCCCGAGACTTCTCGATAATTCAACTGACATGCCAGTGAGACGAGATTAACTTCATCCTTATTACACATTTCTGAACAAACTTCTTGATAGCCCAATGCTGAATGCTGTCAGCTGGTCAGAGTGCCCTTTCTCATAGCCACATAATCCCGCTTTACCAAACAAATAAACGGAACTCATTGATACTATTTATTAACTGATGCACGGAGACATCACCCATTGACTGTAAAATGGCATACTTGAAAGTGCGGGAAGACAAGCATGAGCAAATCCCAGTAGCGTGAATATGCAAAGTCATACAAATATGAAAATAATACCAGATGATGTCCAGGTAAGCTGCAAACCTATGCCCATGCATGCATGCGTGCATTTGTGTGTCAAGACAACCTTTGGGATGTCGCCTAGTGGTGTGGGATGCTCCGGAACAGAGATCGTAGAGGATGTGCTCATAGATTGCCCCACTTCATGTCTTCCTATCTCTGTATCTTATAGGAATATCAACAAGAGAGGCATCTTTTTGACAGAAAGAAAAGTGTGTGAAAAGAGTGAAGGGGAGCAAGAAAAAGGGAGAATATATCTCAGACAGAATCAACAACCCAAACAATAACATTCAATCAAACTACTCTGATACAGACACAAGACAAAATCATAGGTGAAAGGAGGTATCTGGAAACTTTGGAGTGAAGAGGAGAAGAGAGTAAGCAACTTCAAGACATTCCTTGCTTTTCTTTTCTTCTCTCAAACTTCGTTATACATCAACGATTTCTCTCTATCATTACTGCCATAGTATGAGGCAAAGACAGAAATGAATCTGCGATTCACTACTTATAAATACAAATGAAGAGAAGACCAGAAAAAGAGTGAAACAAAGAACAAGTTAAAAAGATGACCCCGTTGGCATAGAGGGGTTGATCGGGATCTAGTCAACTAAGAATTTGCATCAAGACATATTTATTTCATCCACCCTCTCACTATCTGGTAATGCTATTTAAAATAGGGATAGAAAAATACACTAGCACGTGGACTGTTTACCTTGACCTTTAGCAGGGAACAGAGTGTATGTAATTCAGTGTGATAAATCATTATTAGCAGCAATATTTTCAGGATGTGGAGCTAGGAAATCTTATCAGGAACCAGGATGAATTAAACATAATATAGTTTTACAGGAATTCCAAAAGTTCGAGTTGAACCTAATTTTGACAGGAAGCAGTAGTTAGTTACTGTAGCGTCATCTAACGCCACAGAAAGTAAGCTATTTTCTACGACTGTCCAAACTAAGCATCTCAATAATTAAATAATGTGAGACAGTTTGTAGGAATTAGGCGTGCGTGTGGACTGACAGCTGTGAATAAATAAATAGATTAATATATATATATATATATATTTTAAAGCACGAGCGAAACAAACAACTTGCTTACTTGCACTTACTTGCCTCGGGGTAAGACGTAAGACAACAACCCGAAAATGATGAGGAAGTTTAATACAAAGTCCAGTTAGAACATATTTTGACTATGGCTCTGCTCCATCACACTATTTACTACTCTTCCTTAGTTTACTGTGTAAAATATAGTCTACTTCTCTTTGCAAATTTCCTTCCACTCCATCAATATTCCCATCCTGTAACTAAGCCACATCTTCCGCATAATATATCATAAAAATTTCTGATTGTTATCAACAAAGACTTAGAATATTTGGCATTGACGAACAACACAGCACCTATTCATCATATTAGTGATCTTCAACTATTTGCATACATAACCAACAACAGAAATTTCTGCGATCCAAACAACTATTATTCGACACTGTTCTTAAAAAAGTAGAAAATTGATTTTTTCACACACATACAGAGAGGGAGAGTGGGCAAGAATTATTCTTCGCTAATTTGTCCCTTATAAGTAGTGACCATCAGAAATGGAATGATTGAGAACTAGAAGTAAACCAAGAAAATTATGCATGCTGAAAATACGATTTCAAATCCAATGCAATGATCACAGGGAATTTCAAATACAAATGTGAGTCGAAGAGGCATATGTTACTACTAATTTTTACTTTGATACTTATTCTGATACAAAAATTAGAACATGGTAGATCAAGTCCAAGAGGATCTTCAATTCGCCATTACCTGACACCAATAATAACATTTTTCTAACCAAACTAAACATGGCTACCTGTAGTGAGAGGAGAAATTGCCATCAATATATACTGCACTGCCTATATCATTTTACTGAACGATGCAAGAAACATACCCATCTGTTATCATGCGAGGTGTTATATCCATATGAACAACGTGGTTCAACAGTTGTGCTCGGAATGGCAATCCATTTGCAGGAGTCCCACCATTAGGACCAAGTTGTGACATTGAATACTGATCTAAATTTATGCCTTATTTTAACTATGAAATCAGAACAAAAATTGAAATTATAAGTTTCATTGTTTTAGAAAAAAAGGAGAAATATAATTTTTAGCCAAATAAGTGGAATTCTACATAAAATAGTTACACAAAAAGTGAACACAATCTACTAAAATCATTGGTATCTTAAACTTTCTTCGTCTAAATCTCATATTCTAATGTCCTTCCTAATTATTACTTCGTGTTGCACAAAAACCGATATTCAGTAAACTTTCATAGGTGAAAAAGTGAAACATTAAAATTTAATACCCAAAAAGCACATAAAAATATGAAGTAGCTAAACATTATGCCTAATGTTCTGGTTACCAATGTCTTTCTTATCAAATTAAAACCTGCTGCCCTTCGTAACTATGACGTATTCAAGCAACAATTTTTCTGTATGTCTTGGCTGACAACATGCTTCTGAGACTACAACTTTCTCTTAAGAAGCTAGAAGGATTTTTTTAGACAAGTGTTTAAGAAGAAATTTACATGAAAACAGAAATTTTGCAAGTACCAAATATTGCATGATGAAACTAATCATTACTCTGAAATTACATAACATAAACTGCCCTGTCAGTACAAAACCTTTGATGTTCATTGGTGTGAAGTGAAACCCAATTAGCTAGAAAGACTTTAACACTCAATAATTATTCTTCTAGCTAAGAAAAATACCTTAATCGAAGTTATTTTTCATAAGATATACAAGTTTAAGATTGAAATATAAAAGAAGATAGCAAGCTAAGAAATCTTGGATCCTGAACTGCACTAAACCAAATTAAGAAAATTAATATTGGGATTTATGACGTCTACAAAATTGCCTTTTCCTTAAAGACTATTTCAATGAATGTCAGATAATGAACATTAGATTCTTACACACGGGAAATATCTCTTTAAAACCAAGTTAAAAAGTTTGGTCAGGCACAAAACTAGAAATACCATAATCATTCTTAACTCTCCCTAATGACATAGGAGCACAATAGTATGTTTCCATAAGACAATTCTATAAAAATAACAGTGCGCGCTTACCTCTACTTAATAATATCAATTCATGTCCGGTAAACAGCAAAAGGTGAAGAGTAGAGTGAACCAAACAATGGTGCAGGAAAATACACCACCAAGATTTTAAGAACAATGGTGCCAAATTAGAATGTTTAAAAGATAGCTCATAAAGAAGAAGAAACCTGGTGTTACAGCATTCTGAGGTCGAGTGCACAACGCAGGTGGAGTATTGGACGATGAGGCGACCATATGTTGAGAATAAACAGCTCGACCGGCCACAGGCTTTAGCTGGGCCGGTTGCAACAATGGTGGTGCAATTGCCACGACGAAAAGTTGTGGCGGTTTAACACTTGCTATTTCATACAGTCAGTGATCTGCACGAACCTGTAAAAAATTAGCTTTTCAGTAAAACTGCCGTTAATTGATGACATGAGCGTTCGCTTACTCATAAATAAACGTGAAAAACAGTCAGGATTTTTCATCAAATATTAAAAAAAGAACAGATAAGTTAGCCAAATCTAATAACCCGTCCACTGAAAACTTTAAGCTACTGCAGAGCAAAACAGTGACACAATCACTCTGTCACAAACAGTCGTTGGTAGATCATAGATTAATACATTAGTCATTTGTACACTGTCGGAAAAGCACTGATGTGAAAGAAGGAATAGCATAGTTTAAAGAATCAAATTTAACATTAACTGGCAGTAATGTCATTACCGATACATAGTTGTGGTAATGCCTTCCTGACGTTAGTGCAATAATAAAATAAAAGAAAAAAAAACTAAGCAGTTGCAATTTTTTCTGAATCACTTTCTATATTTAGCTAATAAAAAATGAATAAAGGAACAAATGAATGGACAAATCCCATGTCACGAGACAAAAAGAATTCGCTGAGGTTGGCGACTACTATTTTTCACCTTTTTAACTAATGACTTTTTGAAATAATTAAAAAAATTGATGAAGGGCAAATCTGAATCGAAGAATAACAATTTTCAACTTAGGGCCAGTAGGTATTTGCTGAACTTCACTGCATTACAGTTACAATTTAAATCAGTAAATACTGCAATCAGCACTTTCATTTAGTTCGGCAAGCTGAAATTGCCAGGTCGTTCCTATACTTTTTATTTATATTATGGAAATCGCTATAAAAGGAAAATGATTGCTAAGAATAATTCTCACCATACGTAGATAAAAAATTTAGTTTAGAAAATAGCAAATGCAATGAAACTGCTATGAAGTCAAACAACACACTGCGTATAACTACCTAGACCTAAGTCAAAAAATATGAGAATCGACGAAATATTTTCCAAGTAGTAATTTCACAGTAAGCTAGCTGATCAAATCTTCTACTGAAGATACATAATTATTAATCTCAAATTCCTCTGATGTCTCACTGATGCTTACCTGACCTTTTATTCAGGTAATGAATAACCAGCCACAATTTTTTATTAACAACGGTACAGAACTGAGATATAGAATGTGAAGTTGAGCCTTGCGCTTGCTACAGTTATATAGAATGATAAGCAACAATCGCAAATCCAATTGTTTAAACGAACTGAAAATTTATAAATAGCAATGTTCTCTTGATATCACTGGTAAACGTTCAATACCAAATATTAGATTAATTTTTAGACATCTTTCATACATTAACTGCTAACATCCTTCTTCACTTTCGGTTGCCAATAATTAATCAGCATTTTTGAACAAATTTAACTAGCAAATATGTTCGATGTAATAATGATAGAACTACACTGAACTGAAAGACCTGCTTAAAGCTTTCATTAAGTATTACAACTGTATCAAAAAAGCATAGAACTTTGACAATTCAGCTCCCACCAAAATTTTTCAGTTTCGACATAACTCTCCTGAATCTCAAAACTAAAGCAAAATCATATGCACCACCCTATGCAATGTAAGCACAGCAATATTAAAAATGAATACCACTTCATTTCACAGAAGTAACAGAATCGGTGATAGTGCAAGATCAGCTAAAGTATGATATTTAATTGTTGATATTAAAATAAACAGCAATATCTTGTGTATAACATACGCAAAAACTGAATCTCAGTAATATGGATTAGATGCAAGTGTTTAAAAAAATGCGGAAGAAGATACAACATAATAAAAAAATGGAGAATAAAGACATAATCGACTTGTTTGAAAATATAAATATATATATATATTTTTTTTCCATTTTTCTTTTTAGATAGATAGATCTTATGTATATATAGATATGAATAAGACTTCTGACCGATAACGTGCTAAATTATTTCTAGCATGAACCAAAGTACCCTTCTATTGTGTTGTTGGACAAATTAATTTCTGAAATAAGTAAATCAACTTTTTTGCCATATTTCCATTTTATGACTGAATCACCTAAAACAATCTACAAGAAATAAGTATGAATATTGCAACTAAAATCCAACGAAATTAGTCTACACATGTTTCGAAGCTCAACAAAGGAGAGAATTGTATGATTCAATCACCGTTTATACTCATACACAGCACAATAACAAAGCTCAAAATATTAAAGTCTAACAAGGAGGGAGACTGACGATTTGTTGAAAGTTGATCAGCTTTCTTTACAATGTCAATTACTCGCGGAACGAAAAGAAACGAGAGAAAAGTGTACATGCCTGTCATAAAAAAAGGAAAAGCCATGAAGAATGTATACAATAAGAAAGAGACCCAGATTTAAGCAATGGTGAGATGAAAGACAGTATAATTCCCGTGCACTTGTAACTATTGGGTGATTTACAAGTTCTGTAGCGATTCCCAACACTAAGGATAAACATGAGTGACATTGAAAACATACACCTACACCTGACTGAAAATAAGATGGAAGGAAATAGCGGGTTGAGATGGAATTGGACGGGGAAACCATGGTTAATGACAGAAATGTTCCCATCTGAGCCCTCTCTGCAACGAGAAATGAGTGGAAAGTCAGAAGGGAATGTGACTACTATCTATCTGGTTTAGTTACAAAGGAAAAAATTGCCTCTTTGCAAAAACCAGCAGCCGTTCTAGTAGCAACAGCATCAGCAGCTGTAATATATCTTTGAGAAACATAAAAGCTTAGGTAACGCTCAGCAGAACTTCAATATCACGAAAGGAGGGAACAAACCATCAACCACAATAATGATGCACATAATTAACAAATAAAAATCTAATCTAAATAAGACCTCTTAGTCGGCAGGATACACTAAGAAACACAAAAGCCAAAAGTAATTATAGATACTGTCATAAACCTGAAACGAAAATGAATAGAAGGAAAGCAATTAGTCTCAGAAGAATCTGCATTGTAACAAACAAATGCATTTCCTGAAATTAACAGCAAGTGCTGAAAACGAGTGCTGCAAATGTGAGCAAAATGGCAGACTCGACCTTAAAGCTTAAGCTTGCTTGTTAAATAGACGAAAAAAAAGTGTAATGCTTGTTTCCTTCTACGCATTCAAACAATATATATGTTGGTCCCAACATTATTAATAACATAATTAATATTATTAGTAATATTGACATCCTTATTTTCAATATAGCTCTCTACCACTGCAACTATTATCATCGATTATGTTACAATTATCGTCATTTTTAATATTATCAGTAGAATTAGCACCATAATTAATATTATGTTTAGTATAAAACCATTCCAGTTAACATGCTAATGATAGAGTCTTCATACTTATTATCGACACTACTAATACTTGTATTATTTTTAAAAACACGAAGTGACCATTATTGCTATAATAGCACCATTATTTATTCTTTACTTATCTAATTCACTTCAGGTATATGTTCAAGAACTGTTGCTGTGCATGATTACAGTTAAAAGCACTACAAATCTTCTTTAATATCACGGTTTGCCATCAGCAACATCAGTTTTGCTCAATCAGAACTTTGTGGGAACATAACATTTCAGTACTCTTTTCCATCATATAAATAGTTACTTGCAATCAGTCACTATTGTTCAGATGCTAGTGATATTTTGCAGTTTAAGAATTTTATGGACATAACAGCAGAATACTAATTCCATTATTTATTTAGTAAGATACTTAACAACTTAAAATAAATTTTTTAACTGTGTTTAAATGTATAATTTGTAATGTTTTATAATGTATTTCAGTGAATGCATGGAATTTGCAGAGAGAAAGAGCAATAATTATAGCTGGGTATTTTACCAATTTCGAATAAATGATTCTCGCAATTTTTTTTCGTCTTCAATTTTGTTTAAGTGCAACGGACTAAGATGAGAATCTGGACAAGAGCATTTTATCTCTATAAAGCATTAATTGCTACCAAATAAATGAAATTGCAAGGCTGAAAATCAATTTCACTATAAAATGAAATCCTGAACAGACAGATATATAGATTGTGCACTTGATTTCTATCAAGTTACACACAAGCTTATACACACGAAAAAAAATACAGCTTAAGAATCCAGTAAAAACCAAAAAAAGATTAGAGGATCATTTTTGCTAACGCTTGCTGCATCTGTTAAACTGCTTCGTTATGTTGAAGAGCATAAAGGCAAAGAGAATCAAATTTAGTACATTCTACACAGACCTTGATGGCGCAAACAAAAAAAGTTGAAGAGGGAATAATTTACGAAGATGGAAAGAAATAAGAGAAATGACGTCTACTTCCGGTATTACTGATAAATTTATAATAGGAGACAGCGCGACATTTCTTTCCCAGAACATTTCCATCTCATACGGTATTGTGAAGGATTTTGCTTTTCTAGTTGACAACTAAAAATTTGTATAGGAAAAAGCATTTTTGTGACGCCCAAAAAAAGGAGTGCGTGAATATTTTTGCACTATTTGAAAAGCGCACATTCAGACAATGTAACTGAATTTTCATTGTTATCACAATTTCTTTCATCCTAAAGTTTTACAGATCTTTATTATTCCTTAATCAGATTTTTGCTCTACACCATTAGCTGCAAATCATTATAAAGTAATAGTTTTCCTTACTTTATCTTTACTATACATATTATTAAAAATAAATAATTTCCGCCTTCAATTCCAGTCCTTTTTTAGTATTCTTTGTATCTTTTTTACAGAACTAAACACATACTTTTCAAGAAAGAGCATAAATGATCAAGATAGATAACGTGTTTAACAAAGTATGCATTTAAATGCAGGAATTCGCTTCTATCTGCAAGGACTATGATGGGAACATCACAGTAAAATCACTGAACTGTTGAAATAGAAAACAATTCAAATGGAACACTCAAATAATATGCATAAAAAGTTTTTGCATCGCACTACTCTGCATCATATCTTCGTTCGGTCATTTAAAAACATCATATGATGGGAACCTTTCCCTCCAAATATGTTTCCTATTCAAAATTATAGTCTTTATAAGTGTCTGGCAATAATTTAATGAGTAATTACGATATTTGCGTAAGAATCTCAAAGACAACATATTGCATGATGAGAGAAAAACATGAAGGGCTCTACTAAACAGTGAAATTGTTTGATATTTAAAGCACTCTAAGTTTTTATGATGTGCAGATAATTATTAGCAGACAAATACGTCACAGAAAACATGGCATGCGATATGGAGTAAATCAAGCGATGCATCTCTTCGTCTACCTTTATAATCAGATCGTATAATTGCAAATAAGTGCAGTAGAAGCATAGAATTATTAAGGAATACGAGAACTGTGGCTGAATTTCGTTTGTCTTTTGTTTTCCAGCGAGAAATGATGGAAGAGATATTTTTAGACTGAATAAAGAGTAGAGCAAAATATTTCCTGCAATAATGAAATTTATGGGAAAAAATAAGCTATGCATTATTGTAGTGTTAAAGAAAGTATCGCGTGAATTATTTTTATACAATTTTGCTGCAAAAGTCCCGATAATGAAAAGAAAAAGAAGGGAAAGGTGAAGTATTTTCGACGGGTATCGATGAAAAAAGTATTCGAAGCAGCTGAATTTCTAGATTTTACATTATACTTCTACCGAGGAAGTAAGAAAGTAACAAAAATGATTCGAATAATAGCAAAGTAAACACAAAACAAAACACTGAACATTATAATATGAAACAAAGAATTGGAGCGTTTTCGAAAAAATTTCGTGAAAACTTTACTGTTACCGTCTCCGAGTGAAATTAAGCAAGAAAGACTCATTATATATAGAAAAAACTGAAGAAAGAATTTTCAGATTGGTACAGAGTATGCAAGAACTTTGTAAAAACAATTTTTAGCATTCTGGATAGAAGGGGTTAGAAGGAGTGTATATGTATGTGTGCCTGCTCCTGCAATCCAGACTAAAAGATTGTATTTGCACACACATGTGCAACACACATGCGTGATAACATGAGTGTTGTTTAGTCTTTTTAGAGTTTACAACTAAATTAGATGGTTTTAAATGAATTTCACGATGAAGTAGTATTGAAATCGAGCGATATGAACAACTCTTAATACTTTTACAAAATCTGGTAGATTTAGAGATAGTGTGGTAATTAAAAAATAAGTTTTGAGAAAGCATAAATAACCATTAAAAACCCAAGAGAATCAATCTTTATGTCATCTAAATATAGCTTCTTACAGTAACCGCTAAAGAGTAGCGCTTTAAAATAACTGTCATCTTATCAACGCTCACTTTCTCGCATCAAATCCATTACAGTCATTTTATTTATGCTCGCAAAATCTTGCTAGAATAGCGTCAAATTTATTTAAATTTCTCTACCGATGTGATCCAAGTTTTTCATGCCAGGCACATACATTTATTAGGTGATAAATGAACAATTATTCATTTGCAGTTACTTTTGCGATACAGATGTACATGTAATTCTAAATGGCAGTTAAAAATGCCATGAGCAAGAAAAAGATCTTATCTTAACAAACAAAATCTGTTTCTTATTTTCACTTATTTCTTCACTTCATTCTTAATTTTCATCGAGAGAGCAATGATGAGGCAAAAAAGTTATACAGTAAGAAAAAGCTGGTGATAAAAATATATTCCAATTTTGCTCGCTGCGAGCCATAAACTGCCAAACTTCAAATTAAACATTTTATTATTAAACTATATCAGCAGGGAGTAAGTTGAAGTTATTAGATTTTTAGATTTAAAAAATGCTCATTTCATGACCTGGATTTTTTTCCTTGACGCCATCTGCTAGTCAAACAAAAATATTAGATATATCTTTAGTAGAATTAAAATGATCGAGCGGAAAAGTTGAAACTTCGTTTAACTTTAGCTCATTTGCAGCTACTGGATAAAGGAGTTAAGACACGAAATCTGCCTCTGTGTTTCAAAGTGTTGTTTTCTTCTTATCTCAGAAATCACTAAGCTACACACTTAAAAATTAACAACTACCACTGGCACGGTCCTCTCTGAATTTAGAATATGTAGTTAACACGTTGAGGTCACCTAAACAAAAAATGTTGACGCCTCAGAATTATACGCTGATATTCCTTCTTTCACATATGCAAGCAAAAACTGTAGAAAAAGATAAATGATCAAAGTACATAGAGACTAATTTTGAATGCAATCAAAAGAAAATTCCTTTGGAAATATAGAGATTATTTTGAATGCATTCGAAATTTAGAAAAATTTCCTATAAAAATCCTTTACTCTGGCAAATTTATTATTTACTAACATAAGTTTCTGATTAAAATGAAACATTCAAACATTTACTGACCTACTGACTCAGTACTATATGTAAAAATACCTTTCTGTGCATCAAATTCCATTTTTAAATGGAGCTTACTAATCATCAAAACTGCACTCATTAACAGATTAAAAAGGCATCACTTGATGAGTTGCTGCTATGTTACTGCTATGCATTTTCCAGCAATACATTCTAAATATCCACTAGTCACTTCAATTAGTAAAAAAAGATAGTAAATTTAAGAGTCACATTATATAAACTAAATCAACCTTATCCAGATACTGCTTAAATTTTGCAAAAAATGAACTTATTTTGATGCTAAATATTTTAAATTTTTATCTCTGAAATTAATGACCTATTTTATCTTGCTTTTTGATGGACAAACAACCAGAATCTTTCAAAAATTTCCACCACTGGAACTGAAAAAGGAGAATGCTTAGCAAAGAATCATGCATGCCAATAAGATACAAAGAATTCATCAATGTTTAAACTCAAAAATTAGCTAACCATACAAAGCTCTCTGAGGTGACTGAATGAGAATGAGAATAGCATATTTTATTCTAAATAAATCGTCTCATAACATAAATTAAGAGGTAATCCACTTTAAGCAGTGTTTGCATTCACAAATTTTGGTAATCAACAATGATTTGAAAACTGTGCAAAAAAATTTCCACAGTAAAAATGTTGCACTTCAGTGGTTTATGAATGAATAATTCTTATTGCTTCACGAATGTTCAGTAATTGTTCTCAAACGACTACCAGCCTTTCAAAATGCAGAATTTATTAAAAGAAAATTGAACTTCGATGCACCTAAAAAATTTACTCAAATAGAAACTATTAAAAAATGGTTTTTCTTTCTTAAACAGAGAAAATTATTTAGTTCCCAATTTGAAGTATTTCTGTGAGCAAATTTTAGACTGTTGTTGATGAATGGTATCAATCAGCATTATGTAAGAAAACTGTGGTAAAGGATTCATACAATGGTAAATGAATGCATTAAATTTGAGAACTGCTAGTCAGAACTATTGTGTAGTTGTAATTTACAGGTTTCTAATTAATCGTGAGTAAAGATTCATACATGGAAGCACTCAAGAAAAGCTTTAGAATTTTCGACTTCTCATGAAAAGTTTCAGCAGCACTTCTAAACTCTTCATCCGTTTGATTTGAAAGAAAAATTCTTCCCAATAATATAAAAGAGAATTTGGTAATGACAGAAATTCAATATTCACATGAGTTCTATTGTTACGGAAAAGTCTGTCAGAAAAAAAACCAAAAAGATATGAATAGGAGACATTAGTGAAAAGGAAATAATAAGTGAAAATTTCTCGTTTCGTTTTAGCATAGGGAACAAATAAGTCATGCAATGAAAGTAGAAAACTTCAGTAAATGATGAAAAAAAAACTTTATAATTAAGTCACATTTTGATACGCGAATTTCCACACATTCTGTAGCAAATTTGAAACAAAATCGCATCATATCATTCAAAACATGTCTCCTACTCGCTAAATAAAATATTCTCGTAAGAGAGGTAATGAGATAGTAACATTAAAGCTAACCAACCGAAACAACCAGCTGTCATTTCATTAGCGGCCAAATTTTGATGGACTCTGTTTTAAACCGAAATACACAAGCAATATATTTTAATCTATTTGGAAAAATATTTAGGAGCTGAAATTAGAAATATCCAAGTTTTTGAATTTTGTTGCTTTCTGCATTTTATACTTAGCTATAAAAACTATAGAATAATCATCGAGTAATCGAGATGATTGAAATAGATATTTGTTCAAAAAAATTTCTAGAGAAAAAAAAAGACTCAAATTAGAGCATTCAGTTTAAAGCTGCAAAATAAATATCACACTCCAAAAAAAAAAAAACCGAATCAACGTTGAAATGCAAGTTTAGTAAGAAGAAACCAAGCTTTGACATTTGTCAACTTCAGGCATTCAAGTTTTAAATGAGCTTAGTCAGCTTTCATTAAATTGCGACTAAAAAAATATCAGCAAGTCACAATATTTTCTGCTTTTTATTTCAAACAACAAATATTAAATAGGTTATAGATCCAAAAAATTTTTTTTTAAAAAATATAATTTTGCCTTAGGTGAACACTGAACCCTTCAATCTGGAACTACATTTCTGCTTAATCGTCTATTTGCTCAAAAATGCAGCAGACAACACTGATTTCATATAAAGGTCATAGTATATGGATAGAATTTTATGAGGGAGGAAATGTGAGCAGAAATTTATAGGGAAGAAACGAAAACGAAGAAAGCAGTGTACCATTTAGAGACAGAGTAAGAATTGTCGACATTGGTGAAATGACTGAGAGGATGTGGGAGAAAATAAAAGAGTTGTGATGTTCTCTTCCTCATCATTTATTTAGGCATTGTGTTTGTGTGGGCTGTGAAGATTTAGTATGGATTTTGATTGGTGTGTTTGATAAAATATGCATATTTTTTTAAGGAATGATAAGTTTGCAAGAGATGAGGCAAAAATAACTGAACTGTTGGCAATATTTGTGTGGTGAAGGCGTTTATAGTAAAAATGGATATTGTTGACAGGCAAATAATCGACACATTACTTCGGCTTGATCCGTAATTACTTTTAATATTACCATTAATGGATTCTTGTTTCTTTTATCAAAAGGTTACCCATAACATGTAATAATCAAGACTTATTTAGAAATTTTTTCGATGGTTTTTCACAAATTCCAAGCAGTGTCGCAGATTTCCATACGGAAACTTTTTATCAAGCCATTGTGCTGTTGATATGGTCATGTAAACGTAATATCAAGTGATTCTTTTCTATCTCGTAACTTTTCATCATGTATGTAAGCATAGTGGTAGAATTTAGATTGGATTTTGGTAAATCAATGAGTTTTCGATATCTCTAAGGAATGATAAGTGTTTTATGGATGAGGCAGAAATGCAAGATCATATCATTGTTTGCTATAGTTTGATTACTTTAACATGTCATAAATTTCAGATTAGATGTTCCATCAAGACTATTCCCACAAAGTATGTCAGTGAAGTTCCGATGTGCGGCAAATGTTGCTGATGCTGTAAAGGTTAAATTTCTATCAAAATATTGTAGCTGCTTGAGTTCGGCAAAGTATTAGTACTTTTTCGTGATTTGTGAAGCTCATAAACGATTGTATCAGTTTTATGATTACTTTAATGACTAATCTTTTTGCTTTGTATTGTAGAGCATTGGAGTGCGTGATCCATTTGATTACCAGATGCTGCTTTATGGACGAAGTAAAGAGTTACGTAACGTTCTTATTGGTCTAATCGAGAAATTACCCAGAGATTCAGCTGTTATCACTGTTGTCGAAGGTATTTCGGAACATTATTTCTTGCCTTGGAACAGTTCAGCGGTTTTTACTGTAAAATTCTTCATCATGTTTTCATGGCGAAGTAATTTATTGATAAAATTCAGATCCATTGGTTGACATAATTCGGTCAGCTATATCAATACATGAATATAAGGATCAATGTTACGAATTGTACGCATCTGAGCAGCAAGCATGGGTAAATATATTTATATTTAATTACGTGTAGAAGTGATCGTCAAAAATGCTCGTAACTATAAAATGTCTGATATCATTCTAGAATATTTTAGAGTCAGGCAACAAGGTTTGATTTCATGGGCTGCTGTGGTGACGTAATGACTGCACTAAATTGCAATGACTGGCGGTACAATCAAAGTGCATTTATATGTTCTCTATTAGAACATAATGCCGTCGGTAACAGTCAGGCACAAACTTGTCAGTCCATTAAAAATGAAACTTTAGACGCTTCGCAGACTAAATATTCTACTATCAATAAGTTACTTGAATCACGGTATATTATTAGCTTTTCATATTAATGTTTTCCAGTGCTGAACTTATTCTTTATCAATTAAGTGTGAAGATAGCTCAATCCTAATTATTATTACACTGAACTTCATTTTTTAGGATCAGATGTAAGCCATCTCTGTTTCCAAAACCTCGTAAAGAGGTACAAATGAAAGTCAAGATTCCAAAAGAAGAAATCAACAATGAAAAACTAAATAAGCTAATCAATGAAGTTATATCTTTGGCAGCTTCTGTCAATCGTAAAAAGATGTCTGAAATTAAAGTGTGTGTTATATATGGTTGTTACAATATTGTGTAAATTATAATAAGTTCTTTAAAATACTCAGTAAGAAAGCTATTTCGTCTTAGAAAATTGTGTATTCTCTACCAAATTAGTAGTTCATATACTAGTTTCAATTAGTAGTTTCACTGTTTGTTCATGTAAGATATAAAATTTAATTTTAGTTAAGAAGTGAAGAAGCAGAACGATCATTTACTTTGAATTGCAAAAAATGTAAAGAAAGTGAAGTTGATGGTCGACTTAAAAAATTGCTGGAAGACTCAAATGCTGTTTTAAAGCTGAAGGTTACTTGATGTCTGAATTCACTTAGGCTTTATTGTCTTAATACTTTATATTTCCCTAGTAAATAAAATTCTTTCCTACTTCATATTCGTTATGTAATATACAATTGCAGAATTATATTGAAGAAAGTGATGAGAGGATGCACCATTTGCAAAATGTATGGTTTAGAGCGAAAGCTGAAAAAGATGAGGAGGTGAACACTAAGCGACTGGCTGTGTCATCATCGGTCTGTGAAATATTGATGAGCTGATAAGCTGCTTATTTTGATTTTATTTGTTTTTGAATAAATTAATTAGTTGCAGGATTATGCACATTGCAGTAGGGACTTCGATGCAAAAAATACGAAGCTGATTGAAGACGACATTGTTATCAAAAAGAAAACCCTCGCAGAACTAGTGTGTTTTATGATGTTATTGTGAAAATTTATCTTAACTTTAAAGACTTTGGGAAGTATCTGTAAATTCATTTTCAGACAAATCAAATCGTAGCAAAGGAAGAAAAGCAAATTGATCGAAGCATTTATACAAAGCATATATTCGATATGGTTAGTAACATCAGAAAACAACAAGATGAAATTAATAAAGTGAGTTTACATCGATCAGTTTTTTAGAATATGTGTAAAACATCGCTTCATAAGAGGTTGATAAGAATCTATAATTACTCTCGTAGAAATGATATGATTGGAACCTAGTTAACAAAATGTGCAAGTGGAAAATCAAGTTTATCAAAATTTGGACAAGTTGAAGGATTTTAAAAGTAGTTTCATTGCAGAAAGTTAGGTACATTGCGATTACAGATTGCTGTTGAAAACTTTCATCTTCAAAAAGAAATCAAGTCAATCGCTGGGAAATTAGAGCGTTGTTTTACTGTAGTTGAAACGAAATTATACAAAGTACTTTCCAAAATTCTTTGTTACTTTAATTTTGTGGTATTTTTTTCTTTACTGGAAGCCACTAAGCTTGTTTGTTGAAAAAAAAAAGTTAAAAAATTGTATTCTGCGCTTATTTGTGGACGAATCTTAGGATGTTGAGAGGGATGCATCTTTACAAAAAGCGTATAGATTGTTGATGAAAATTCACGGTAAATGTGCTTGGATTATCTCTAGCATCGATTCTTCTGGATTATTAGAGTGGAAAATTGAAGAACTGAATGATCAGGTAAATATTCTGGTTTATTCTGGAGTTAGTAAAAATTATAAATGCTTGCTTGCAAATTCTTCGAAGCTGATAAGTAATGAATTTTATTGAGTGTAATCGAAAATCTAATTCCATGAAGTTGAAGACGGAGTTTTATCATCTTTTCTTTTATCATTAATTTATCCTTTTTAATTTTTTAAAGATTGCAATGCAGCAACAAAAAAAAATTGATGAAAAATTGGAACGGATCTTGATTGACTGGATGGGAATAAAAGAAGAAAATATGGTCTTGACAAAACTACTAAACGAAAATAATTAATTTGTAAACTCGTGATAGTTTGGTTCAGTAGTTCTTTTCATTCTCACAAAATTGAATTCGGCATTAGCACGTGAATAATACATGAAAATAATGTACCAATTCTTTCGTTCTTCTACAAATGGTACGACATTATTACTGATCGTATGTTATTGTTTGCTTAGAACATAAAGCTTGATTGTAACAAATTAGCAGGATTCCGTGTGTTAAAATATCATTATGGTGGACGGAAGTCGTGACAAGTTAGTAATTATGAATATCCTCATAAATTTACGAAGTTTTTGTCTTCATGAATGCGAACAGATTTTGTCATGGTAGTTGCTCTACGTGGCCTTGATTTTTTTTCATGCTTATGAATTAACGCAAAATATGCTTCAGAATCTTCATGGGAGAAAATGATTTTGCATAAATCTCATTCTTCGGTAAAGAAAGTGTGTATATTTAAAAAAAAAAAAAAAGAGCCGATCACAATTATTCTGTGCATGAAAGCAGTTCAATATTTCGGACAGCAGAGTTGTTAATATTGTCTATTTTGATGGGTGACGACGGGTTTCTTGGTCTTACTGGTCGTAAGGTATTTCTGTTTTCGAAAATCTGGGAGTTGTGTACATAATACCTTGGTGATTCAGATGACTAGACCCAAACATTTGCTTACACTGAAACAGACGTGGACATAGCAGAGATGGTGATGGGTTTTTAAAGCAACAATCTTTTAGCTAATACACGAAAATGTGGAGAATATGAATCCATTTCCGATATGACTGGCAAGTATTTTTGGTCCTTATAGGAAGAATGGAGCAGACGTTTTTTAATAAATTAGGATAATGTGCCCGTACATTAACGCTATGGAAACTGGATCAGTAATCTCTCATTACGTCTCTGCATTTGAGGTAATCACTTCAGTCCTGGTAGTGGACGTTGTGATATCTAGTGATTAATTCCAATTTTGAAATTAAATAGTCTAGTATGAAATGGCTTCAAAATTAATTTGTTGAAAAACAAGTCATTATTTGGCATGATTAGCACAGAGAGCTTTGTTTTATCTTTCAAGCTTAAAAAGTGCACTTCATTTCTTCAAATTAATTTGGAAAAAATAGGCATTGTAAAACCTTTACATGAGTGTATTGCCCAAATTTATTAATGGAAGAAAATCGGAACTTAACAATTATTTCAAGAAATGAAAATAAGAAAAGTTGATTGCCCATTTCAGCCACAGGATTACTTAATTTGTTACATAAGCTGATTATTTTGGAGAAATATATCAAAAAACTGATAGGAACATAATTTATTTTCAAATTTTACCTCAAATCACATGCATTTACAGAATACATTCATTTTATAGTAATATATGTAAGATAATAATGGTATGAAAAAATGGCTTACTTAAAAAGGGAACAAAAAAGTCTGAACAAGCACTAACTGTTTGTTTAGAAACTTTACATAATAATACAGAAGTGTACTCCATTTATCATACTGCAATGTTTCACTCATTAAATTCAAGCATCTAACTTCTTATTTTTCAAACAAGTCCAGTTATTATGGTTACACAATTCATTATCCAAAGCGTGATAAAAAAATTATCAAAAATAAGATGAGTCTTTTAAAATTTTATCTCATTTTTTTATTATTTTTCAGATTTAAAGAAATTTTTTATTTTATTTTGTTAATATTATGCTGATCAGTGATCGACATAAGGATGAAAAGCATGAATTCTTTTGGAATTATCCGCATACAATAAGAAATTTTCACCAATATATCATTTAACTGAATAAAAGCAAGACTGAAACAACTGATAAATTATAAGACTGAATACATAAATTTATATTATGAATTTTTAGTATCTGTTAGTAAATTTCGAAACATCTTAGAAGAATACATTCTCAGTATGGGAAATTTATTATTCTTCAGAGGATCAAAGAAAGCATCCCATATGCATTAATGAAATACAGCGTAAGAGAAAGTAATCTAAGTAAAAAGTAACTGACTGTTTTACGAATCATGATAATGGTAAAGTATGTCCAGTTATGCTTTTACTGATTGCCGATTGAAGAAAAGTTGTATAACGAATTGTTTGGAGTATGCATGATCAGCAAGGATATGAGAACATTCAAAAATCAACAACGAAAAATAGTTATGAGAGTTTTACTGCTTTCATAAAACGTAATATGAGGAAAAAGTGCAAACGAAGTCAATTTTAATTTGGGTGGTAAGCGATATTTTGCATGAGAAAGCATTTTTAGTCGAGGTTGCATATGATGAGTGGATTATTTGCTTAAGCAAATTGTAATTTATAGTTTATCTGTATTGCTTTTAAGTTTTAGAAAAATTATATGAATTTTAATTACTTATATGTACTGCTGAGTAGATCTTTTTTAATAATAGCAAACAAAAAGCGAGAAAAAAGAAAACTTTGCTTCAAAAAGTATACAGAATTTTGTAATATTTCACTTTCTGAATACATTTTTATCAAATTGAGTAAGCTATGATTAAAGTCAATTGCCATTATGTACTGCGTAATGCCTTTACTTTTCAGCATCAATTTGCAAAGTGAAAAGAAGCAAAAATGAAATAGAGATGAAGATTAAGCTAAAGAATGATGAATATATATTATATTGCCGTTTAAAAATGTTTGATCCTGAGGAAAACAGGAACTCGTATTTATACAACGCAATTCAGCGTTAAGAAGTAGCACTTCTTGCAAAAGTATTTGTTTTTCTTTCTACCAGTTGCTTGTTTGCTGCCTCATCCTAAACTTTCTACTTGCAAAAAGTGAGGATGATCTCAAGCTCTTATATATCTCAGGTCTTAAAGTTAAAAGAGCAGCAAAACAAGTGAAGCAAGCAATGCTCTTCACATCGTTATTTTCAGCACATCAATTTCTTCAATCCTTTTATTATACAACAATAATAAAAGAATAGTATCAGTGTGTTTCTAGATGCTAAATATCGAACTGCTTACTTTTATATCTTTCCAGTCATTTTATAGAAGTAATCTGTCTCTAAGACTATGACCAGCCCATTATCTCACGCACGACCTATTTAATCTAGTCATTTGATATTCAGTTTTAATATTTTAATAAATTACCGTCTTCGACAATTTAATATCAATAAATATCTGTTGGGAGCTTAGCCATAATTTGAAGCCCACGTACGTAGAGAATTATTCATACCGATTTGTAAACGTGTCTAAAGCTCATAGTTTTTTCTTCTTTTTTTCACTCAATGTATCCCTTTCTCTTTTCATTTTGAGCATTGTGTTCATGAAATTCGTTCTTTCATTATGAATATTTCTTATTTTCGATGTAAAAAGAAATTGAGAACACGAATGAGTGAAAGAAAAAAAAAAGAAAAACTAATTAGATAAATTTAAGGTATGAAAATGCTATTCGTAACTACAAGCTTGCTTCTGATATGGTCAATGAGGTCAGGCGAAACCGCCAATTCAAAAAAATTAGATATCAGTTGCATGTTTCTGGGATATCCTGAATTAGAATACGACGGGTTTGATCGGACAGAGGTTGGCATGATTCTTTTTTACATCTCTATGGTTACTTTAGTTGTTCTAAATGTCGTTTTGTCTATTCGTGCATTGTCATCCTGCTCACGTCTTGTTTTCAGATTTTGTCTTCAATGTTTTACTACCTCTACTCTATCTGACAAAACAAATTTCAACAAAGGTTGAGATTTTGTTTCATAAAATCAGTTATTTATTTGTGTCCTTCAATACTTACTCGAACCTCATAAATATTTAAATCACTAATATATTCTGAATTCAGCATACATTTATTGGAAATAGAGAAATGAGCTTACTCTCTTTTAGCTCAAACATTGTTCACTGCAAACCATTTGTTTTTCTGTTATTGTGTAGTGATATCGTCATTTTAATGCTTTGCTAATCAATAATATATATGTTATAGTGCTCTGTGATTGCAAATTTTATCTTTAGGTTTTAACCGAGAAAAACTTCAACAAAACAGTGCTAACAAACGATGCCAAAACAGTTGTTTTTTTCAACGATGTTGAAGATGATGATCCAGAACTGGATCAATATGAATGCTTTTTACAAGTTTGTTCACAATTTCAAATTAGCCAAATATATATATATATATATATATATATATATAT
>UYYF01000185.1:0-30376 GCA_900618365.1 Thelazia callipaeda
CAAGTACAGAATTATTTTAGACGTTTCATTTTGATCCTTTCTTGTAGACATATTAATACTGTTTTATAAAAACTTTAAAAAATTATGAAGAAACTTAAAAACACAATTTTGAGGTTTTTTAAATTATTGAAGGTATTTATTGATTGAAATTTGTGGAAAAATTTTCGGACTATTGAAGATAACGTTGCGTGAGCAAAAAAAAGCTGATTATTTTCCATAAAAAGTAATGAAAAAATGAAATTTGAATTTATCAAATTTATCATTTAGTATTCTATCGCACAAAAGATTGCTAAATTAGTAGCGATTGCTTTTTAATAATTTTAATTTTTCAAAAAGAATACAATAATAGTAAATAATTTTTGAAATGCTTCCAAGACTAAAAATAGGCCTTTTTAGCTGCCAAAATTGCAATACTAAAAGTAGTAAAATTGTTTCAAAATTTTTAAAATATAAAATGAATATTATGTAGTGAAAATGTCAAAGAAAGTGAGTAATTTCTTTTTGCTGGCAGAAATGCAAAAATTCTGAAGACTTATGGGCATGTGTGTCATTTGCACACTTATTGATCAACTTAAGCGTAGACGAGAAAACTTTCTTGTCTTGCATTGATTTATTCCCTCAATGACAATTACACATGACAATAAATTATCTGAATTATTATACAATTTTATAAAATCGTAAAAATTTTTCCTACGTTATTACGTGAAAAATTCAATTATTTAGAAGAAAAAAATGATACAAAAAATGAGCAAACAAATTATTTGCAGTCTTGTGACTATGAAAACTTTCTTAAACAAATATTTGATCTGATAGCAAATATCATTTCAGCTATTTCAAAAAAGAAAGGGGCAAAGATCCGATAAATATAATTACACATCATTTATATTAGCATACTTTAGACTTAATCTAATGAGCATATTTTGCATTTGCTTTTTAAATTCCAATATTATTCATGTCTATAAATAATAATTATTGGCAGAAATTTTTCAGCATTGTTTCATATATCGATTAGCAACTTACTTATTATCAGAACTGATTTTTTTATCACTTAATTGATATATTTCGAAAAATAATCATTACTAGCAATTACTCTTCTTTCTTATGATTATTTGCTAAAATCAACTTATGCTCTTGTATTTTATATTTGAGGAAAACCATTATAATCTATTACTTTGGTAATCAAAATAATAACAGGAAAAACACGATATAGTGCAATTGATTATTTTATCAATTAATTATAATTATTTTTTCTAATTCGCGCTGAAATTATCTTTGTGATAATTTTGATAGACAACTAAGTTCACAATTACAATTACATTTAGTTTCCTACACTACATTCTCCAACACTTCTTTTCAATCTCTAATGTTTCTTCATTTCTCAATATCTTAATAGTTTCCATTTTTGTCTCTATTCCAGCAGTCATATTGTTTTAGTTTCTTTACTTCCATCGTACTTCAGATTTTCTTAAGTTACTAATTCTTTTTCAAATTATTCTCCACACCATACCATTCTCGATATAATGTAATACCTAACAATCCTTAAAGTTAAATGTATTTTTTACGCTCTACAAAAAGTACTGACTAACAGTACTTATCTGCGCTTGTCAACAGCAAGACTTTGAAAGTAGTATTGAAAAAAAATTAAAAACAGTATAATATTGCAAATTTTAATCAAAGTTACCGTATGCTTGTTTGCACTGAAAGTTCTGAAATTTTCCTAGAGCAACATAACACACACTACATATGATATTTGGTGGTTTTCTCTTTTTTTTTAAGATTGGAAACAAAATACTGTAAGAGAGCTATTTTTAAATTTATACGGTGGATTTTAGTGAGAAATGAATGCAAAAAATATTATAGTATGGAAGGTTTCTTTTATTAATTGAATAAATTTGAGCATGCTCATATGATGGATTAATTTTTGAAACAAATGAGTCATAAATTAAAAATATCAGTAAAGTTCTAAAACGAAAACTATAAACTGCAACAATATTTTTGAATTTTGTTCTATGCATCACAGCTTGTCACCTAAAATCTATCAAACTTTTTCACGACTTTTTAAATTTTTTACTTTTTACAGAATTCATTTGAAAGTGTAATAATAAATGAACAACCAAATTTGAAAATAAAGTGAAATTATTAGATAAAAAATAAAATAAACTTAAAAAGTATATTGCAGACAATAAAAACATTTGAAATGATTAGTGGAAAGCACTAAGCACTTACTTCAGCTTGTTTTTCTCTTGTTTTTATGTCTAAAAATTCATCTAAAATTTAATAATTGATTCGCTTTATTTACAAATGAGTATCACTTTTTATGAATTAAATCTATCTATGCAAATATTCATAAAAATAAATAAAATCCAAAATATGATAATTTTTTGTTTTTTCTGCAAAATTTGTTCATGTATTTTTTTAAAATTCAAACAAATCCAAAAATAATTTGCATTTTTATTTTCAATAACTTTACTTTTCATCAATTGATTAAAAGTTTTGCATAAATATTTGATCAATTATGATTTTTAATCTTAATTGCGTTAACGATTGCATTGCAAGTCTTATTCACTAACACATGTTGTGTAATTGAAAGGATATCAGATATCGAAGCCATAAACAAAATTGTTTGCTTGTAAACGAAGTCAAATATTGAATGAAATAAAAGATATTTTAGCAAAATAAGTTTGTTTTTTGCAATAAAACTTAAAAATTTCCTAATAACATATTTTTCTAATTTAAAACAACAAAGCAAACATTCCAAAAATTATTAAAATTATTTATTATATGAACAGAATGTCTGAGTTATTAATTTTTTAGCCATCGGAAGAGATATTAAAATGGAAAATGTTGACAATTCGTTCATAATGTATTCTTATGCAAAGTATTACCTCCTGCGCACTTGTAATAAGTCATTTTCCGTTGTGGAATGATAGCAATTTGTACTGGAGAAACTGAGCGTTCGAGGACCATTTTCCTTTGTGAAAGTTTGCTCTAAATTTAATTCTCCTACTAAAATGACAACTTTTTGAACTAAGTAATATCTTATCACATGTATTATAGTCTACAATTTTCAAATACTGCCAGTGTACCAAATATATTCACTTAAAATTATTGCTCTATAATTCAAATCTGAGAAATGTAAAGTACTAAAATTATGATTATTATTAAATGATGATTATATAAATACTAAAATTATGATTATGAAATAAGGAACTTATTTTTATAATTATTATAAATTAATAGCAAATATTCTTAATGTAAATATGCCTTCAACTATTTGAGTTAATTTTTGGTTTTTTTTCTCAGAGACTAATTTTTGCAACTTTTTAGTAAATTTTCATACTAATAAGTATTGATATTTTAGAAAAACTTGTGAGATTCTGAGTAGCTTCATTAGCTTTCAAATATTTTTTTAAAAAGTAATAGAGTCTATTTTAGTCCCTAAAATGAAACAAAACGTGTTTATGGAAAATGAGTTACTATTTTAGTCCCTAAAATGAAACAAAACGTGTTTATGGAAAATGAGTTAAAGTTAGAAATACGTAATTTCCTGTTGGAAGAAAATTTCACTGGTAGATAACGCTTGATGACTACAAAAGTATTATTTACGTATTTACAGTTTATAGTTAATTATAAGCAAAACTTTGCAGTTTGAATAGAAATTAGAAAGATATCATATTTTTTAAATAAATTGGTATATTCTTCTGATTGTATTATGTTATCCAAACCAGACTATTACAGAGAAAATAACAATAATTAAAAATACAAGTTGAACACTTCATACGTATTTACTTTAAATACCAAAAGGAAGTGAGAACAATGTTCATATTTGTAGGTCAAAATATGCAGAACTGGAAATTTAATAAATTTTACTTCAGCCACAACTAATTATATGAAATTTCATATATTCTAAATATTATTTGAAGACAACAAAAATAATACAACTTCTCACAGCACTAACAGATAAACTTCTGATTTTAAAGTAAGGTTTTTACTAAAAAATTATAGAACGCAAAAAACTAAACTTTTTATTGCACACAATTTAAAGTCATAATTATATCGTTCAAAATTAACTTCCGAGTTTTGATTCACAACTGATCTAAACTTTAGTTTTAACTGAATGCTTCCAATCTATTGATAAAATTTTTAGTTCTAAAAAGCATCTTTTTTTCTTCGCCAATAAATAAACCTTGCAAAATCAAAAATTTTCATTGTAAGTTTCAAGCCGTTCTAACATTAAATCTAAAATTTTAACAATATGATCTTTTTTCAAGTTAGTAATTACTGATCTAAAGAAGAGTCTTACGCGTGAGTGGAATCATCAAAGTTGACTAGGAAACTGAAGTGCCAGATTAATCTTTGATTCTACTAGGGATAATTGTCAGACATTCCTGATCTAAAGATTCTTACTAGCAAATAAAAATGAAAACAAACTTGTTACTTTTGAAAAATGAGATTAAAAGTGCTTTTAAGAATGTAAAAGAAAAAGGTATCAAAGTTTTAATATTCCTCATCAATAATTGATGGCAACATAACAAGAATTAATATTCAACAAATTCCATATTCTAAAATAGCTTTTAAATTCTGTAATTCATTCAAACAATATTATCATTATTATTTGGTGAGAAATAATCCTACACCACGTTTTATATTAATATTTTAAATCATCTACTTGTATATTCAAAAAAATCTTGTGATATATCTAAATATTAAATATTTTCATATTCATTTTTCAAAGAAATAGATTAAAGATTTGATATTTAGTACTAGGAAATCCATCAAAAAAAAGTAAATTTATAAATATCAAAAAAAGCATTGCTAGCAGTGAGGAGAGATTGATAATGGAAATGGATTGTGTGCTAACATTATAAAAATGATTAATTAATATCAGACAATAAAAATGTATATTGACTAAATAGCTAGCAAAAATAACTAGAATATATATTAAGCTTTTTGAACTAATGCTTCCTAGTATCGATGTAGCAAAAAAGACTGCACTTGTCTAATACTAAATGTAATGAGTAGTGCAATAAAAATCAACTTATAAATTCGATTATTTGCCATGAAAATCAATAGAGATTTTATTTTAAAAAAATGAGTAGAAATTTTTGTATATTTTAAGTTTCGATGACATAAAAGCTATTCATGAAATAATAATTAAAAGTATTCAAATTTGAGATTAAAAATTGAAGAAGCAAATTTCTATAGTATTTACATGTAAAATATATAAAATATATATCAACATTTGCTCAAACAATAATGAAATAAGTTTATTCAATTTTCGATAATTAATAACAAGCAAAATTTGTTATCAGATTACTAATGCTAGTTAAGCTTACAAAGATGATTGAACGACATATGCTAATTTTTATACGGCCAATTTTATTAAGACTTTCAATAAACTAATGCAGTGGATTTGAGCCAACAAATTTTTTTAGCCACGCATTTATTAATTATCAGATGTTTATTGTTACTTTTGATGTGCAATTTGTTGACCAAATTGTTCTATGTTTGAAAATATTATAATTTAGATTTGGCAACAAATATGGCTATTTTTAGTTTTTGTAAAGATTCTAAAAAAATTATTAAATTACCAACATAATTTTATTAAAAACTATAAAAACTTATTAATTAGCAGAACAAATTTAATTAGTTATCTCGAAATCGTAAATAATCAGTTTAAAATGTGTTATTAAAAGTTCAGTGCTTTTAAGCATACATTTCAAAAATGCTATAGTTTGTTTTGTTTTTTTCCAGTAATGTACCTTTCGATTTTCAGTACATATTCATAGTAATGAACAAATTAAGAAGTAATTGACTTACTTGAAAAGATTTTTGAAAGCATTTTCATACCAAAAACTGATTGATCAAGTAGAGCAGTAAACTTAGAAATAAAATGTTTACATTATAAGACAGAAAATTAGTTTAGCATTTTAGTTGCGCTATTGAAAGCATTTTCGATACTTCTTTTTTGAATTTTTCGAGTACATTGAAAAGTTTTTTCTTGAATATTTGAAGCTTTTTTGATTTTTTGACCTTAATTCTTATATGCAGTATCAATCTTTTAATTCAGTTTTGTTGTAAATTCTGTCAAAATTTGCTCATAAAGGAAAATTACTTTAGTATGCTGCATATAAGAAGAATTAACCAACAGAATTCAAAATTTTGAAGCAGTTCAGAAAGTAAAATTATTTATTACAAAAGTTTTTTCAAAAAAATCACTTTAAAGTTCGTTTTGGCCAAAAAATCATCTCATTTTTTTCAAACTTCAATCTTATTTATTTTCAATTTTTGAAAAAAACTAGTACAATGCTGTTCGAAATATCTTAAATGTAAGCAAGTTTGAGATCAAAAATAGATAATATTCAAATTTTAATTACAATTTAAACTCTAACAGAGCTACACAGGAAAAGGTGAGAGGAAATTCGATCGGATTTTAATAACGAATTTGCTTACATTTAAATTATTTCAGATTTTGTGGTAATTTGAAACGAGAAAAATTAATCCTCTAAATAATCTAATTGAATATTTCTTCATTATAAGTTTAAAAAATGCTTGAAACGAATTAAAAGAGTTATTTTTTTAAAATTTCAGATTGTTAAATGACTAATTCTGTGAAACAAAAAGGAAACAATTTATGGAGAGTTTGACAATCTATCAAACACCGCAATTCTTCCCAATAATTTGTAAAAACTTTTTTTGCTCAAATTTAATTATGCAAACAAGCTTTGACAAAACATCAGAATCCTCATCCCATACCTCAGTTTTCTTGGAAAAAACATTGAATTCCTAAAAATCTGTCCATATGCAACTGAACGAGACATTTTCAGCTTTGCATTAACTTTCCTTTCCAATCATTCAGAGAGAGTACTTCCTTTCGCTAAAACAGCTATGCTTTCTAGTAATTATTTTAATAATATGCAATCACAAATTTGCATTCATTGCAGCGATAAGATCACTGTGATTGTCTTCGATTTCTTGTACTACTTTCACGTTTACACGTAAATGTTAACTAGAAATCATAGAATAAAACTGATCAGATTCAGATAACAGACTCTCGAAACGCATAACTGTGGACACTTTTTTCCGTGTTATACAATTTTTTTTTCACGCCCTGGGACTCTTTTTTACACATTCTGTCTCGTTGCAGCCGTATTATCTTCATTTCTCTATATAATTCATACGTTTTCGTTGATAATTCAGTACAGAGTCTCATTGAGTCATACTGGACTCATTACGGTTTAGGAGACAATTTGCTACTCTGCATCCCAGTTACTGTTTTTGTCATTGTTTAATGTTCAGTGGCTAGCAAGCGTGGGGTAAGTTGATTTCTCGTGGTGTTTTCTTTATTTTTGGAAAGACATGGTTGTACCCTTAACCTTGTTAAAGTTTGTAATGTTCATTTGAATCTTTTAGAGAAATCTTTGATGTTAAGTAATCAAAATTCACTTTAAAGGCATTTTCATGTATAAAAACGCCAAAATATCAAGTGTACACGTGGTAAACATGAAATACTTTCTTCCTGGCTTGTTGAGTGAGTGATCACGTGGTAATATTTGCAGTATGTCACAAGCAGATATTAAGCATAATTTCAACACTGTTTATATTTTAGATATGTTTGGGAAACCGCCATTCCTTCGTTATCCATTATGGCGTTGGACAGCATTATGGTCGGTGGCTTCAGTATTAATATCAGGAACTATTTTTTTGAAACTGCGTCGTCATGAAGCTGAGCGTCGCAAAAAATGGGAACACTTTTTCAAGTAAGTTTCAGTAGTCCGTGTTTTTAAAGGCATGTTTAGTTTAATTTCAGTATACTTGAGATCAACAGTTTTTTTTTCAAAGTCATAAAAGATAGTGAATGTAAAAGTATTCGGATAGAAATCGCTTCCATTTTTTACGTTGAAAAGTCTTACTCATTTGATCTGATTTCAATATTATTATTGCAAATTATGATATAAACACGTTTTTCATGAAACTTTGTTTTACTTTAAGCTATTCACATTAATTATGTGCTTTTTTTTGCAGAACTTATGATGCGTATGAACACATCAAAGAAATTTGCTCACATTCTCCGGGAATAATGCATAGTTGTCCCAAGGATCTTGCATTGGCTTATGAAAATGCTGGTTTGAAGAAACAAGGCGAGGCTTGAATCATTTTTGTATCTCTAATAGAATTAGTTTAAATGAATTGCTAAATGTATGCTTGATTGTTCACACTATTACTCTAAGGGTATACAAGAGCGAATTCTCGATTGTATGACGTAATAACAAATTGTAGTTTGTAGTGGAATCATGCAAACTAAGTTTCCATTTTCCCATATATAAAAGATGAGGATAACGGGAGTGCTTCAACTCATTTATTTCTGGAGAAAGTCACGGAATAAAGTTGGCCGTGTATTTATCATTCACGAAAGTTTCTTGTTCCAAATAATATTCAACACTTTCAATTTCCACTAAGGTGCTGACACTCTTCTGAAATCTAAGTGCTGAGTGTTTTTGTGCTGTCTAGATTTCTTTGTAAAACGAGGGTTTAAAACTTGTATATGTAGTATTTCGATTCTTGAGCAATTAAATTGCATCATTGTGAACATTTTCTGTAAAGATTAACACAGGCTATGCAAGCTTTTCATGATTTTTATTGTTATAAGTGAAATGAATAATTTACACAATATGATGTTAAATGTAGTATTATGTTTGTATTTATAGATATGTATAAGTTGATAAAGGTTAGTAATTGCTGATCATTTACAACTGATCGATCTCGATGTTGTAGCGCAATTGTTTCGCTGAGAACCAGGAATAATAGTTGTCAAATTCGATTATATCTATAAAAACACTAACGAAGTATACATTCAATCCCTTTGTATTTTTATTATAATTAGTATCAACAGAACCGCTAAACAGATACTTGATTGTTTCTATTATTACTCTTTTTTGCTTTAGTGATCAGAAGCAGTTATAAGTGTAATTCTCTCATAATGCTTCCTGGAATAATTCAACTGCTGATTCACTTTATACCAATGTCCGCAGACCATTATTAGTCAAAAAGTGCTTGATTGAAATTGAGTTCTCAGTGCAATTCTTAAATAGCTAAGAATCTGCAGAAAGGAGATAGGTTTGACGCTATTTTCTTCACAGAAAAAGACTGTGAACTTACATCTTCCAGCTTTTTCGCATACAATACATCCGGATATAGGTACTTGAGAACATTCTAGCCTAATATATGGGAAGATCTTTTCCATTTCAATTAAATTGTTTGCTTTAGACGTCTGATCATAATGTATAGCAAAACCGATGTCTTCTTCTGATGTCATATATTGCCAGCTAAAAGAAGAAATAGTTTTAACAGATTCCATAGATCGTATTAAGTATTCCTGGCAAACAGTTTAGCTTTCACGATATCCTTTATTAATTCACGGATGCTTGAATGGTAAATAGCAAATTTCGGGAAGCTGAAAAGAATCATTCTCTTTGCAATCAAATTGCTCAGGTAAAAAAGATAATTCAGTTTCCATTGCGCTCCCTAATTTTCCAAGTTTTCTTTCATTTTGCTACAATCATACTTTTTATCCATTTTTTGTCAATACCGATGATTATGATACATTTTTTCGAAGGAACTACACGTATTCTATTACCTGATTCTAGTGTTTGCTTCTACTTTGACCTCGATGAGATGCTTTTCACCTGCATAAACAGTAGTAAGTTGGTCATAATCAGGCATTGCACTATCAGCTTTAACGTAGTAAGTATCCGGAACCGGTCCAAGACCGTACCGTATTTTTGATGGACACTTAGGATCACCATTTTCGCACAGTTTCCCTCCCCAATGAACAGGCCAAGATTCTAATTCCACGTATTGCTTCAGTGCTAATTCCCACTCATCAAGGGATGGCATTTCAATTAGCTCCTCAAAAATTAGCATCATATTTATTTCAATTTTATATATCTCAGAATAGACCGGAATATTTTAGTTCCTAATTGAGTATTCTCATTTTGCAGAAATATGAATGAATCCGTGTTTATTCACTGCATTATTTCACTTTGAAAAGTAGTTATAGCGTTAAATTACTTTGTATTATAATGATATTATGCATAACTTGTTTTATCCAAATTGGTTGTTACAAATAGAGCAAATAGAATTGCAGGTGAAGAAGGCTTGAACAGGCTCCTACCTGTATGCTTTCACTCAGAAAAGTGGTTATAGTGTTGAAAGCAAGTCTTGCCATTTCAGGTGCTCGAATAATTAAAATTTTTTTGAGTAGCAATGGGTAATGCTCTTGGAAAAGCATTATCAGTGTGGTGAAAGATGAAGCAAATGCTTTGCATGAGTAATGCGCACTACTAAAATGATCCAAATCGAAAACTATCGTCATTTGTTCGAATGCATGTCCAGTCTGTAAAAAAGGTAAATAATAATGCTATTTTTTTTTAATTATTAAAACAATTTTTCTGTTACTAAATTGTAATAATCGATTTGTTTAATAAGTTTTTTACATTAATAAAAATTTTATATATTAAAAGAAAAATGTTTGTTTGTTTGTAATAATGTTTGAGTGAATCATTCTTAATGCTATATTTTTTTATGGTTTTTATTGAAATTTGACTGCTCGTTTGATTAAAAATCTCATTCATTAAAATGCTGTCAATCACAAAGTATAAAAAAATTTTGAAAAATGATTTCATACTAAAGTTCTTAATATGGTGGTAAAACTTGAAGTGATGTTAAATACTTGACTTCTTCGCTTTTAGCGTTGCACAATTGCATGCCCCGTTCAATTATAGAAAAAGCATATTTGATATAATCACTAGATTGAACAGACTTCAGCATTCCTTAATTAATTAAAATTAATTTTATAATGATTAAATTTATTTCGATTATAGAAAATTAAAGGATATCTATCTTTACTGCTGTAAATTTTTATACTTTTCTGCTATCATGCAGCAACCAAAGTGTTTTTTAAACTTATATCAAATATAAGTTAGATTAATTATTGATAAAAGCTATGTATCACCTTCAACATCTGTATTGCCCAATAACAACATGAGTATTGGGAAGCCATCTTTGTCTGATAAATATCCATAGCCACAATATTTTTCAAGGATCTAAAAAGAAATAAGCAAAAAAAAGCCTGATAAGAACACATTTGTATCAACCAGTAAATTATTATTACTTTGAATGGAGATACTACACATCCTTAGTAGTCAGATGCAATATAATGTCATGTAAAAACAATTAGAAATAAAACTTTATTTCACGAATAATTTTGGTGAAACTAACATAGCACATAGGTTCCTAATATTCTTAAAAAGACTAACTTTTACCCCTTTTTTATCATTTATAACCTTCATTCCTAAAGATTACATCAAAAGTGTCCAAGCATACCTCAGGTGCTTTCCAATTCAATAAGTTATCGAGATCCCATGCTTTTCTGAATATCATATTTTTTTTGAGTGCATCTGCAGTTTCGTCAAAACGTCCGTCTCGTGAACGCAACCATCTATCATTACATTACACTTATATTCATAAATTATGAATACATTCAAAATGTTCTGTTTGTTTTATAATTATATTCGTATACAGTATGGATCATAATTTGATCTCGTAATAACATTTCAAAGATACCAAAAATTTAATCATACATTTTTGAATATTTTTATATTTGTACCCCAATAAAATTTGTATTTCATTGTGTTTTAATTCAGAATCACTTCATTGCTATTCCATTTTCTAGTCCTTCAGAAATTTCAGATTTAAAAAAAATCGTAAGCAAAAAAAACTTGATTTCATTGAATGATTACTAAATGTTAAGCCTTCTAAAAAATCATAACAGATTGTGTTTGAGATTTTCAAATACGCACAGTATGATCATAGAATTTACCAGAAACTACTATTAATGTTTTTCAAATTAATCTGTAGATAAAGTGTAACATAAAATCATCAACAACAAAATTCATCAAACTAAAACGACTTTTTTTTTGCAATAGAAAATATTGCTTTGCTAGTTGTGATTAATGAACTGAAAACTGTCACTATACTTGCACAATAATGTTTTGCTTTGAAAAAAACAAAAAAAAAAGCTAAAATAGTTATATTTCAGAAAATTCAATCTTTTTTTTCAAGTTTTTAAATTAAAAAGACTATTAGTAATTATTGTTTTGAAATTTGAAAACTACTTATCCTAATATTATCATAAAATTTTGATTATTTTATTTTTTATTTTTATTTTTTAAATATTATTTTTTTAAATGAAATTTCCAAAAAAATGAAAAAATTTTCAAGTTGAAACATTTTGTTTGCAATCTAATAAGATAGCAAAATTTTGAAAGCAAAAAAACTTCTCGTTATAAAAGGTAAGAAATAAATTAATCACTCTAAAAAAATTCAAAAGTAATTACATGAAAAAACAATCACAAATAAACCTTAATATTCACTTTTAATTTTTCTTTTCATCAAATTTTTTGTAAAAAATATTTGTCAAAGTTTTTTGCGAGCAATTCTCAAAACCAGTTAATACTTACTAATTTATCCTTTCATCAGCAAGTCATTCTATTCCAGAAGACAAAATTTTAGCTCCCATTTCACATTCATTAAAACTTTTTTATTATTCTGCTGCTATCGAATAATGATTTTCATGGTTTTGTGCTAATCTCATACAATACTAACTAGTCTGCTTGAGAAGATAGTTATTAATTTACTGAATTTTCATTATTTTGGCATTATCATAAATTTGTTTAAAAAATCAAACCAGCTAAACTGTTAATAATTGCTTGTATAAATGCACATTACTCATAATTGACATTTTTAGGTATTCGTAGTCAAAAGAATTAATGCAAAACAAGTTTTTGTGTTAAGTGACTTAATTTAATCACTTCAATTTTATTAACAATTGTACTTTTCTTTGACTGATACAGACGCTGTCAATACTATTACTGTTATTAACTTTATTAACAAGTAATAAGACTTAAACATACACAAAAATTTTGTTATTTATATTAAAATAGAAAACTATTTAATTAGACATTTTGTCAGAAAGCAAAAATAGCAATATTCAATGTTAAATGACTAACAAATTTCTTTATTTTTGCAAAATTTTACTGTTTTGCTTGCACACACATAATCGTTGCTCAGATTTTTTCGCCAAAAATTTTCAACTTTCGTTTTATTTTTTGTCAGTAAATAAATAATGTTGTGAGCAGTCAACTTCTGAAACTTCACATTTCTCAAAACAAAGTTTACTTATAAATAATTAAATGAATTAAAAGCATTTATTTTTTTATTTGATTAGATTTTTTCATTTTGTTTTTTTCTTCTTTGCAAGCTAATTATTAGCGAAAGATTTAGAATGAATAAAATTCGTGAAAGTAAAAACTATCCGTAAAAACAACAGCTCACATTTGTGTGCTATATTTACACTTATACTTAACAGTATTATTACAATACTCATAAAATGGTGTTTTTTTCCAGGCATTTAAGTAATGTAAGACTGTAAAAAAATAAAAATCACCACTTCAATTTAAAAAATTCAATTAAATTAGGTGAATGAAAATGATGGCAAAGGTCAACAATTTTATGGATGCATTATTTTGGTAAATAATAGATACTGTTTTATGATAAAACAGAGGCGAATAAAGTCTTACAGAAAGAAAAAAAGATTTAGTACAATAAATTGTCATCTTTTTACTCTCATAAATTTCAACTTGCAATTTTTAGAAAGTAAGATAAAAAGTGATGATAACACAGATTTTTTAATCAGATTATCTAACTTTAAAGATAATTAATGTAAGAAAAAGGAAAAAATTCTTAAAATTTTCATATTTAAGTGTTTTTTAAAAGTCTACCTATCTTCTAGAACTTTTTTCAGTATTAATTGTTTAACTTGAAAATTATGAATTTTATAGAAATAAATCTCTTAAAATTGTTTAATGCAAAAAATGGAAAAAAAAGGTTTTTTATCGTTAGATTTCTATCATAAATTACTAATTGCAAATGGAATTTTGATAAAAATGAAAATTAAAAATAAAAAAACTAAATTTATATATAAAAGAAATCAAAAACTGCCCTTTTTATATGAAAATTTTTAGCTATTTTGTAGTAAAAGTTGTATCCTTTAATATACATAACCTTACTTTTGTATACTTTATAAATTTTTATGCATATAAACACAAATATTAATAATATTGAATAATAAAAAAAATTTTTTTTATTTTCGTCTTTTTTAATCAAAAAAATTTCTGCTAATTATTATTTGAGCTAAAAATCAAATGCATTGATTGATAGTGCATTTGCGCTTTTGTCATCAACAAAAAGCATTTAAATATATGAAAATTTTAAGACGTTTGAAAATGCAATGCAAAAAATGGTCCCATTTAAATTATTCTCAATATAATTATTTAATTAATAAAAATGAATGAAATCTCATCAAAAATTTTTAGGACTAAAAAATAGTTATGCAATAATAAATAATGCAAATTTTTTCCTACCTATCATTTTCACTCATTTCATTCTTCAATCCAATAAAATTCAGTATATTATTTGTCACATTTAAATGATTAAAAATTATTTGTCAACATAATTTTTCATTCCTAAATGTGAAAATTTTTTAGTATTCAAACATTCACTATCAATCGTTTTTCTATTCACTAAAACAAATAACACAGCTGATCAAAGCACGTCATTTTTATACTTTTTTGATAAAAGCATCATATTTCCGTCATTAATAAATACAGAAGTAATGTGAATGCTTCAGAATTAAAAACTCATAAAATAAATATATAAATTCTATTTTGTAAACAAGGAATATAAATTTTTTCATTCCAAAAAATAAAAAAATTTATATTTTTTTGAAAATTTTCATTTTTTTGAAAATTTCTATTTTTTTTTGAAAAAAATTTACTTTCGAAGACATTTTGCATTACAAAAAATTTGTGCAATGCGAAATAGTTTTATACTTTTAAAAAAAATTAAAAATGAAGAAGATCTTCCGCCATTATTTATTTGTTTCAGAGAGTAATAAATTTCTGTAATTTAGAATAAGGCAATTAATGAAATATTTTTTGTGAGTCACCACCAAAGCGTATAAAACAAAATTTTTTGCAATTATTTTATTCTTTTTTTGCTAAAAAAAAATCGGCTAAAAATATGTATTGTATTGCAAAAAATAATAATTTCAAATAAGTGTTAATTAAATTAGAAATAACAAAAATCAAATTTTATTAATAAAATTATTAAGTGAAAATTTTTAATTGAATGAAAAATCTCACAAAATATTTATGATTTAAGTGTAAAAGTTTTTCAAAATAATAAAAGTGTTGTTGTTTGGTAGAAGAATTACGCTACCTTTTTTCTGTCAATTACTTTCTGATTTCCTTTTTCAATATTTTTAAATAACAAGGTCAATACGATGTTGGAGATAAAATTGTACTTCAGAAATATGAATGGATTTACAATTAAAGAGAGAAAATGAAGGTCAACGTAAACAAGAGACCGCTGAATAAGTGAATAACAAGAAGAAACCTCAGAAATTAGTACGAAAAGAGAAAATCTTACCATCTACAGCTACTACTACTATATTTCTTTTATGCAATATACAAAAAGTGATTTACGCTTGCTGATACTGTATGCAATGGAAACAAATTTACTGTATAATTTAATTATTTTTAATTGATTACAATATTAGTGTGACTGATTCGATTAGTCATTTGCTTAGTCAGGACAAAAAATGAATGATTTATCTTGCTTGAATACTGTTATTTGCATCGTGTTTTGCTTATTTATACGAATTAATAAATTGGTTGTGACATGCAAACGAGAAAAAAAAATTTTTTTTTCAAATTGCTGCAAAATGATTTTGACCTCATAAATAATTACTCACATTTCATGAATAATTAATTACTCTTTTGTATGATCAGAGACGAATAAGTTTAATTTTCACCTGGCAATATAGCCATCATCAACGCTTGCTGATGCTGGTACTACAGTTCGTAAATCATTAATCATTTGTAATTCTTCAACTGTATATGCTCTGCATGGATTCATATTTGTTGCACTATGCATGTTTATCCAGCAATAATTTTTGGTATTAAAAATCTGAAATTTTAATATAAAAATTGTTTGCATAATTTGATATGGATAAAATTATCAAACAAAATAGCATAACTTTTGATATGTTTACATGTATGTATTTGAATTTATGTATGCTATTAATTCCAATTAGGAATAAGATAATAAGAAAACGTCATTTGAATTTATTATACAAATTTTATTCATTATCAAATTTTTTAATGAAAAAAGAATAAACAAAGGTAAGATTTTATAAAAATAACAACATCTACAACAACTATAATAACAATAATAATACTAATAGCAGCATTAATAATAATGATAATGATAATAGTAATCAGAATATAACTGTGATATTATTTAGCAACAATACAAGTGACAAAAGATAAAAAGTTGCTACTATTCATTGATAAACATAATGATCACATAAAGAGTAAAAAATAGTTATTGCAATAACTATTTGTATAATACAGATTTTTCAGCAATAGCATATTTAGTAGCTATGAATGAAAATTCTGAAGCAAAACTAAATGAGTTAAAAAGTGAATAAAATGAGGCAATATGTGATGCTACAATTCATGAAACAATTAAGAGCACGTCACATCACGTAAAAACATGAAGTAATAATGTGAGCAGCAAACAGAGTTACAGGAGGCATTTCAAATTCAACCGCTTTTTCAACATCACTCCCACAGCACTTCCCACGAGACAAGACACACCTTTCGTAGAAGAAATAAATTTCTTCTTCTCCTCTAACCTCCGTGTCCTTGTCTGTATCTGTATGTGCATGTGCATGTGTGTGTATGCGTCTGTTTGCGTGTTTCCTTACCATCTAAGAACGACCTTCAGATAGGATTACTCTTCTCAATTCCATCCCTCACATCATACTTTTTGCTTTCTCTTCTCGTCCTCTCCTACAATGTTATTCTTTGCGTACTTACTTACTTCACTCACATGCACGCGCATCACACGCATCAACAAAATATATTATTAGAAGTTTAACTTTCAACATGTACGAATCACAAAATAGTCCCCCTCAATTTAATTCCTAACTCATTACACAACCTTACAATTGAAATACCCTTCAGAATACTTTTCTGTTTGCAAACAGTACCACACTACTTGTGTTATAATGATGCATATGTATGGATGCCATATTTATGCACATACATGATATGACGTGATGCAACAAATCTGTGTATAACAACGATATCTAGAAGCTTTAGAGTAATTGTAATAATCACTGTCACTAATAAAGTTTATTCATGATTCAAAAGTTTGTACCTGTGACTGCTTGCGCTTTACTATGTTACCATTAGTGAAAATAATACAAAATATCTCCTTTTATTACATGAAACAATACATTTTCTGCACATCAGTCTTACATAATGAACAGTCAGCATCAGATAAGTTTATTAAATTATTCACGTAAAATATGATAAAGTATCAAATATAGAATAAATGTATGCGTCATAAGTCTCTCAAATTAAACTGAAAAAAATGTACTGCGATGACTACTCATACAAACAAATCTAGCATTTGAAAGCTGAAAGCAAACAAGAACACGTTCCTAACCTGAATAATACTTTAAAATTTAATTATGAAGTCTCAAATACTAATAATACCCCGTATTGTATTAATTAAATCTGCATTACTTTTGAATTCATTCAAACAATTGTTGCATTAAATATTGCAACATATGCAGTATAATTGCTAACTTAATGGTCATTAATTAATTAAAATAAAACTAATCGCTTGCATCAAAAATGCAATGTGAGAAAAAATATGAGAAAGAAGACGAAAACTGTGCAAGTAACATCTTAGGATAACTATTTTGTGCAACAGTCCATCTCATCAATTAATCATACTCCACCATTCTTAACACCTTCTCCTTCCTACCTACTACCCTCATTTCCTACCAAAAAACAACTTAGTACGCTCTTTCTCATAATTTAGAGTAAAAAAATAAATAGTGAAATTTACTTACATATATATATGCAACCAACCCTCACATATACTCTATATAACAAATAACACTCACTAATAGCATGAGTGCTTTATTTTATTTTTCCTAAATTATCCAAATATCAACGTCTCAGTGCATCACTAATGCTGTATTCATTAAACTCGTAATCAGAAATGTAGAAGTCTGTCTGCACCCAGCGCATGTTTTCTCTGCTTTCAGCACTTCCTTACAGACTTACTCCCGCTACTTTCGAGCTGTCCACTTATTATATTCGACACTACATTTCAATTGTACGCACTCTGCACACAACTAACATCCCTCAGAGCAACCTTTATCTCCAAGAGCCAAATCAACTCTTCCAAGTACCTTCAAATAATGCCCAATCCTTGTTCACGAACAACGTACGCCATCCAATGTGTGAGCGAAATAGGTCAAACCTGAATTTTCACTGGCAAAATCGCAAAAAAATTTAATGCAAAGCGACAACGATGATACTTCCCACATCTTACCGAGATGATCAGGAACGAGATACAAACTGAATAAACGATAAATCGAAGACTTACTCCAACAATAGATGTTTTTCTAATTAGTGTCTACTATATTCTATCATAACTATACTTTATTATTATCAGAAATAAGGAACCAGTGATCCATTTACAATACAAAACCTCTTCAGCAATAAATCATTCCAAGTTACTTTGCATCTTTTTTTGTAAATGAAGAGGTACCCACTAATTTAACCATACATTAATCAACAAAACATAACAAAAATAGACGAAATACTATTTTTTTCAAAACAGTGGTTCGGGGAATTCGAATGCAACGTCTTTTCCAGTGAGATGTTTATAGACTGCCGAAAATGTATCCACCTGTAATATAAAAAAAATTAGCTCACGGAAAAGGCGACATTATTCAGTATTATTCAGTACAAGGGAAGTGTTGAATCTGCCACGTGTATACTTCTTATCATTGTTTTATTTATTAACGTCAAATAAATAAACAAGGTTAAAAATGTAAAATAATAAAATAACGAGAAAAGCTTTTAGAGACAAGAATTTAATTGTTGTTATGTTTATTCACAACATGTTTTCCTAGCTAATCCCACCGTGCATTAACTAAAGAATTAGATTAATAAGCAAGTCAGTATCGACAAACACTATTTTGAATATAGCATTAGTGAAATTCCAAATTGATTGAAAGCCACAAGAACTTGATTACATATTAAGTTCAACTTGATAATAAATCGCTAGGCTTTTAATTTAAAAAGGCTTGTGTCACGACTTTTGCGAATTTATAATACGTAATGTTGTAAACATGAACATAATAAGCGAAGAAGCAAAATTAATCGGACAAGTAATGTCAAGTAGGATCCAGAGAAAAGCGTACAGAAGCAGTAAATAACAGCATGACTAAAAATGGAGTGACTCATTTACAAATGACCAAATTATTAATAAGAAACTGATTTAACCATCAGAACTTTTGTCATCCTCAGCAGAACAATAGAAAGAGTGCATCTACACTAATTATTTCGTAACTTATCCATCATTGTTTAAACCCCTGCTTTGGGAATAGAATTAGATAAGAGTATGTCTGCTATCAACGAACTACAAAACGTTAATCGCTACAAAAAAAACTTAAATTATCAAATTAGTTACGGTATTAACAGATAACCTGAATTAAAAGACATACTCTTTAAAAACATCCAAAAAAAAATTAATAAAATCGCCTAAATAAAAAGAGCCACACATACTGACGAAAGTGGTATTACTTTCAAAAATATCGCCGCTGCTTTTCATACTAGTACATACCAATACAAACATATATATAGAAAATGAAACTCATGTTGGTCTATACAAATCTTCATTAAACGAAAAAATTCACTGAATCAATGTCTTACCTTATGTTCTACATTAGTTTGTTGGGTCTTGTCAAGGTGCACTTTAATGATGCGTTTCCCATCCAACTTCACCCTGATCCTTCTTCCCACAACTTCAGCAGGAAAAACCAAATCAGCAAGCATCGCATCATGTACAGCTGTTAAAGTACGTGATCGTGGACGTTTTTGCTTCTGAGGTTTCCTGTTCTTACCCCGCTTTGGTTTCGGCAGTATACGCCGCTGCAATTTTAGATTATAAGCAACACGAATGACACATTCACATCATAGTTATCATGACATTAATACAAGTCTTCCCATGAGGAATCGATATTCACTAAAAAAACAAATCGTTACCAGTTTTATACATTATTCACGGAAATGATCCAAAAAAAATTCAATTCTACACACTAAACACTTAATCCTGATCATCATCTAAAGTATCTTTCATGCTTGCGATTGCGAACCAACATTTTTAGAAGAAACAAAAATTTTCTGCCCTATCTTAAAAATTTTCTTAATCCAATTTCTTCTTGCATTAAACTGTATTAGAAACTACTGGAAGTTTTCAAAACAAAAAAATATTCTTACTCTGGCAATAAATACGATATGTTTCCCACTAAACTTCTTCTCTAATTCGCGCACAAGCCCTAACTGAATCTTTTGAAACAGTCGCAGCTGCGGCACGGGAACATATATAATAATACTCTTTTTGTTGTTCGAATTTGGAACATCGATTTCCTGAAACATGAAAAGTAAATAAAACTTTCCACAAAAAAAAACCGAGATCAAAATTTTTAATTCAAAAGAAAACTGCACATTAGCATAAGTCATTTGTACGACAAAAGTGCTAATGATAACGTGGAAATCCTGCGTTCTTAATCTGCACCAAATTACTTTCAAAGACAGATAGTTCTCGAACTTAGAAGAGAATATTTCAAATAATATTATGCTAAGACTAATTTTGAACTAATACCTTTGCACCAACAATGAAAAGCTCACGAAGCTCAGCTTTGAAATCAGAATTATTTTCCAAATCGGCAATAGCATTTGATACTTGGTTCTCTAGCTCATCAGGCACCTTACCTTCCGGCTTAACGATTTTCGCTACTTTTTCTGGCATATTTGTTTTCCGGTAAACACCGTACCAAACAACAAGACTACCTCAAAAATTTATTTTACAATAGCAATACAATGTAAGTTTTATCTTACATTGCTACGCTGATTTTTCTATGTTGACGAAAAAATTCAAACAGGAAGTTAGTCATCGGCTGGTTCTCTATGACGTGATCATAAATAAGAAGACAAACACTAATTGCTAATATCAATAATTACCTGACATTACATTACATTTAGTATTTTCAACTACATAAACAAAGTAATTTGAAATTAAACAAAAGACAAATGTGTATTGCATAATGCTTTGCCACTTTCTTACACTTATAGTAAGGACGCTTAATGCAAAATAAAAAACTATAAATCGCAAAAAAGAATTATTGACTGCAACTCAGTAAATTTTACGCACAATACCAAATGTAATAACGATTACACAGTACTTCTAATTGTAAGTGAAGAAAACACAATCACAATTACGTGTAATCAAGAAAGCCTAAACATTGCTGCAAAATCCAACGCGGCCTTCTATAAGTTCCACAATGCAATGCTTCTGAGTCATTCCAGTAATTCAAAAAAAATCCTTGTGATGCATTTTGAAGTCAAGCATTTTTTCAATTATATGGACTCAGGTCAGAAAGTCTTAGACTAATTGTTGCATATTACCATGTAAGACAAAGGATGTTTTTTTTCTTACTTTTATTTTGCTTATCAACTTACTGCTACAGTGCGTTGCCAACGTTAAATGACGTAGTAGTTACTAAGCAAAATTGATCGATTGATTGATTAACAAGTTTTGAAAATGAATTTTGAATAAATAAGTTATTTTTTTAATCTGAAAACATACTTAATTATTTTCTTGTGTGTGAATATTTACAGTAATAAAGGTGCAATGCAGTTGATCTTGTCAGTAAGACATTGTATCGTATGGGTAAAGCATATGTTATCAGTATTGTTGCATTGAAGAAATGTAATGACTAAATTCACTCAAAAGATCATTGTGCTACTTGTAGAAATTTGAAAATTGAGAGGGAACAGAATTAATTCAAATGTGATCTGATATTAGAATGATCGTAATTTCGTTGACAGTTTTAATTTATTGTCTGAAGTGTGTTGTTTGATGTCATTTACGCTATTTAAACTTTAAAAAAAATTAGAAAATTGTACTTTTTCACTGCTTGCAAATGTTTAGATGAACAGATATTTATTTAATATTACTTACAAATTCAAGTGATACATCACTGTCACATTTATTATGTATAATTTACGTCATAATATTGACTACTATACACGTAACATTATATTTACGTAAATAATATATTCACGACAGCTAAGTAAGCATGATATGAGGAGTGAGTTGTATACATTAACACAATCATCTCTACCTGAAATCGAATAATAGAAGAGATTATTAATCAGCGTCCTGCTATGTTTTATTAGTAGTTGATGTGTTGTTGTTATTGTCGTTGGAAAGATCTGTAGTAAAGATTTGTTGACTGTTTGCTTTGGTCCAAGGAGCTTCAGATGCTTTTCCAACAAAGAAGAATAACATATTACAAGCGATCATCAAGCCAATAATCACAAAAAAGATTCTTGACCTGATTTTTAAATCATTTTTTATTACTCGCTAAGATCAATAATTACCTGACATTACATCATATTTGGTATTTTCAACTTCACAAAGAAAGTAGTTTGAAATTAAACAATGTACAAATAAATTTATACTGCATAATGCTTTGCCACTCTCTTACACTTGTAGTGCGCACTTAATGCAAAAGAAAGTGCTATAAATCGCAATAGAGAGTTGTAAATCGCAAAAAAGAATTGAAAATCGCTGGGAAGAATTTATAAATCGTAAAAAATTATATTTAAAAGTTTTTAATTGTTTATTTGTCATACTTTTGGAACCATTTTTGAGATATTTCTTTTCTCAAAATTTATAATCATCTATTTAACAATTATTTTTCTAACAAACTTATTCATGACATTAAAGTTAATCAGTCTATGCAACTGATCTAACTGTAATTGACGTACCATTGTTGCATTGTATTGTCCGGTGCGAGAATAGATACCAATAGTGGAAGGATTAAAATTACTGAGCAACTTATTACTGATATGACTGACATAACAAAATGTGTGTGCTGACGAGCAACCTGAAATCATTCTTAACTAGTAGTGTTTTTAGTTATTCTGTATTATACTGATAGTTTTTTATCTAAATGATTAAAATGTGCTATATTATATATTCTATATTTGTATGTTGTTAGTTTTTATGTCATATTAAATAGTTATTTCATCTTATGAAAATTTATAAAATACTCTTTGAGTTGCGTAACTTTTCTTGGTTATCAAAGTTATTTCAATGCATTCAAATGAATTATATTTGTCAGAATTACAGTTTTTGCTATTATTATAAGAAAGCATTGAAATACAGTAATACTGATTGAAACTATAGAATATTTTTAATAAATTTATAGCAACAAAAAAGTTATGTATTATTTGTAGTATTTAAAATAATAATTTTAAAAGCAATTATTATTTTTGTTGGTCATTGAATTAAACAAAGCTACCAGCTGTCCACTTTTGATCACACCTACGCTATTCAAGCCGCTTGATGCAATAGCTGTAGTGTAAGCAATTTGGCCAAGATAAGCCTTGTCAGCAGGTATTAATGCAAGAAAAAGAAAACATACTACCATAAAAGCTGAAAATTATCAGCAATTAATACTATACAATTAAAAACTTTAATAATCAGAAATATTTTAGCATTAAAGTTAGTCTATTTTATATGCAAAGAATTAAATTTTTCAGTCCTATTCAATGATTAAAAATAAATACTTACTAAGAGATTTAAAAAATTGGAAAAAACAAATGAACGAACTCTGCGAAAGAAATGTGAATAACATCACTCGAGTCTTCTGTCCACAGCAAACAGCATGGTCACTAAATGGTCCAAAGCAAATCTTCACTAACATTGATAATATCATTGGTAATGCTGAAGCAAGACCCGTCTTTTGTACTTCGAAATGTAATACCTGAATAGATATCAACAGCAACTCATCGACATACGTGAAATGAATTATCTCAATTGTTGATGTATAATCTAATTTATATTTAAATGTACCGGTAGTTCTTTGCTATTTGGTAAATCACTAATAAATTAAACATTTATTTGAGTAATTTCAATAAATTAATATTTTTTAAATACCGAAATTGTATTCATTCTTAACAATATAAAAATAAGAATTCAGAATTTTTTGTTGTATGACATTTTTGTCACGCACTGAAAGCTCCTAAGTATTTGCACCTCTCATTATCGTCAATTTAATTTTGCTTTTGTTGTATAATTAAGTAAGTATTACAAAGTTACTTCATTTAAATACACAGGTCCATATTGAAAAAATATTTGGAAACCAAATGTACTACCAATACATGCAATCCAAACAGCCCAAACCGAAATATCTCTTAGCATTGCATTGTATGGGACTTTGGGCATTTTCCTTTCATACGTAACGTTTTTGCCTTTTTCAATTTTTGACAGTTCTTTGGAGCTAACATTCCTAAAAAATTTATACTCTTTGATTTGAAAAACAAAACTTTAGAACTGAAAAGATATCATCAAACGTTAACACTAAAAGTATGCATTGCTTATCACTATCATAACGATATAACTTTGTTGATTTTTCTTAAGCACAGTTGTTCATAAATAGCAACACAGTTTTGTCAGTAGATTATAAAAAAAGTGATTGTTATCTTCAAATTACAAACTTTACCTGAATAACAGCAGTAAAGAATTTTTTTTGATTTAGTATTGTTTTTGCAAAAATTTTTGATTAATATTTGTAAATTTTGAAATGAAATAATTGAAAAAAAAAACTTGTGAATTTTTGGTGAATCACGATACACTTCATAAAACAGTATTACACTTAATATAGTCAGCCCTCCATGAATGTAAAATGATGCTGGCCAACCAAACTTTGATACACATAAAGCTCCTGATAAAGGCATTGTAATTAATGGTCCAATCTGTAAGATAACTTGCAGTCAAATACCCCTTATGAATTTGGGTTTTTATTTTTTATTTTTTATAATGTTAAAATTGTAATTTGTAATTTAAAAAATTTTTTAAAGACAAAATTTGCATAAAATTGAAGGAAGACCTGTAGGTGACATGTGAGTAATGACATGTACATTCCACTATCAGCTAGTAATGACCACTGAGAGGTAATAGTGCCAATGACCGGATAGACTGATGCATAAGCGAATCCCTTCAAAACTTGATCAAAGTTGAAACTGCACATTATAAAATGGAAATTATTGAACTTTAAAGAACTCATAAAATATTTCTGTATTAACTATAATCCTTAATTTGCTTTTATGTAATTAAATGAGTGTTATGAAGCTTACAGTTTCTTCCTTTGCTACGTTTAATAAGCATTTGCTATTGCTGCTAAAATTTACAATTCTAGACAAATGTGCATAAATAAATTTTACTATTTCACAATATTAAAATGTTGAAAGTTTACATACTTCAATAAATCGCATAGCTAAAAGAACGCTGTAGTCAAATGAAGCAGACCAAGGGATTAGAAGAGTTGAGATTGCTGATATCATTCCAAACAATGCAAATAAGTTTCTAAAAATAATTAATTAATACTTAATTCTAAAAGCAATGTCTTACTTTTTTGGATGCTTAATAAGCCTAACAAATTTCAATTTATTTACAACTTTAAATGATTTATCTATATTTACTGTCGTGAAGTAAAAGTTGATGACAATTTTGACCATTTTTTTTACAAAGTCCGAAAGACATACCTAGTGGCTAACTTTTGTTCAAGTACAATTACTGGAAAAGTACCTATCAGGTTACCAATTGCTGTTGCCGAGAACAATAAACCTTTTTCCACTCTCGAGAAATAATATGCTTGTGCTGTTAAATCTAAAACAGCCTTGTCTATGTTCAATGAATGGCAACAACAAAACTGAAATAAGATTAATATCTTCATTGTTATCATCATTATCATTATCATTAATAACATTATTGCTAATAATATTATTATTACTGTAATTATAGCGATATGGATTTTATATAGTAAGTATGAATTGATGAAAAGATATTTTCAATCTTTTTTGACCTCATATTTTAAATCAATATTTACCAGTAAATAACTTTTCATTAATAATATTTGAGTTTACTTTTGACTTTCACTGCTTTCAATAAAAATATTCAAAAGATATAATCAGATAAATTATTCAGATCACAGCAAAGTTTTACCTTCTCGGTTTTGGCTGTTGTTTAATTTATTGCTGCTTTGATCATTGGACATACAAATGATTGTAAAATTTAAAATTAACGTATTGCTTGTCAACATGGAAAGTGCTAACATTGACACTATTAAGATTAAATATCGCGTATAATTGGCAAAATAAAGCGGCTTTGAGCTAAAATATCCCAACATTTTATCAGTACTTTCCTGCAAAGAAAAATTATGCTTAAATCAGTGTTATCTAATAATTTTTATTATAATTTTTACTGTCGATCATATGATAACAACCAAAAGAAAAAGTTTTGAAGGCAAGCAATTGAGCACAATATAATACAGTTTTATTGCAAAATAAAAAATTATTACTAAAATTAATTGGATGAGCTCATTCGTTTACTTATATATGGATGGCAATCAATTATAATTTTGTTTTATCTAAAAAGTCAAAATTAATGTCTTCTGTGAGCTTTTGTGCTATTATAAGTAAATTCAATGTATACTTTCATCTTATCAAAGTAAAACTTTTTAAATTTATATCTTTTTTTATAAAAAGTAAAAAATTTTTGTACAAAATTACTTAAACTTCTAGCTTTACAATAGATAACTAATTCTAGACCTGCTTTGTTTTTAAAAGATTACACACTTTTAATCATTTAAAAATTAAAATAAATAAATTAATAAAAAAAAAGAAAAGATTAATTAGCAAGCATAAAAAATAATAATAAATATTTTTTTTGAAAAAATCAAATAAGTAAATGAAAATGAATCAAACTATTAATGCACAAAATCATAAATTGAAAGAAGAAGAAAGTAAGGAAATGATTAAAGAGCAAACAGAGAATTGAACTGAATTGAACTGAATTGAATTGAATTGAATTGAATTGAATTGAACTGAACTGAATTGAATTGAATTGAATGCAATGAGTACGCATTGAAGTTAGTTTTAAACTATTTCAAAGTAATGGCTTTTAACTATTCTCAAATAAATACAAACTTTTTCATTGAATTCTGAATTATTACTTGTAAAAAATGACTTTTTATCTTTTCTTCTCAAAAAGTATTCACTATTTATTTACAGTACTGTATTGTTATCAAGTAAAGTAGTGTACTCTTTCGTTCTTTTTTAAATTGAATAACTGTTTATATGCCTACTCTCATCCTTCGATCAGAAGCATTTCATGTGAATACACAGTAAAAACATTAATCATTGCCATATAAGTAAATGAATTCATTTTCAAGTTTTGCAATAAACAGTATTACTTTATTTATTTTTTACTTTCATTCGAGCAATTATTGTGAAGTTTGACTATCGAAAGTGAAAGTGAAGTAGTATTCATAGAAGCAATAAACATTTATACCTTTGCAAAACATTGCAATAAGCAATTTTTTAATTAATTACTGTATCAATACAAATTAGATATCATCAAGTTAATTACAAAATGTTAAGAATATCAAAATTTGTTTGCATGTATCAGAAATGTATCATGTATCAGAATTTGTAATTATAACTCAAAAGTTGCAGAATATGCAAGATTGAAAAGTAATACTGTACATAGTGTTGTTATACTGTATTATGCAAACTTGTTATTTCAGTTATAATTATGAAAAATGTTGCACAATTTATGAAAAACAACAGTGCAAAATTATTAAATACCATATACTTTTTTGAGATGAAAGTGATAATTAGTAGAAATGAATATGAGAACAATTACAATACTATTGCACTTATTTTCAAGATTAGCATTTTACTAGTAATCACAGCAAAATCATTGTGCATTGCAGTAATTGTTTAGTAAAATGTAATAATAATAATGAATAATAATTAACAATAATTATTTAGTAAAATGTATTAATAATAATTATTGATACTATTAATTATTACTTTTACCTTGGAATGATAACTTTTTAGTCTTTGATAAACTGCTAGAACAAAAAATTAATCTTTTAAATATCCTAATTTCTTATGTTATTTGAAATAAGTGAAAGATTTGAATGATTTCACTCAACCAATCAATTTTATTCAAGTAAAGTCGCTGTAATAAATGAAATTTGAAAACTAAAACAATAAGAAAAGTGTGAAATATTAGGTTAAAAAATTGAAATACAAATAATTTTTCACTTTTGAATTAACTTTTTAGCATGCAATTTGATTTATTTTCAGCCTTGTAATTTTATAAAATAGCAATTCTTTTTAAGTTATTCATTACTGTCAATAAAATGCAAGCAATTAAACTGTGAAGTAATAATTTATTAATTAAAAACAAATTATCACGTTTAAATTACAGTAATATTTATAAATGAGTATATTAATCCAAGTATATATATTCCTTTTGTCTCAGTGAGCATTTTCAGCTTGAAAATTAACATGTATTAATATTCTTGCAAGCATAATAACATTGTATGCTTTTCAGTAAAAAAAATTAGAAGGATAACTTTAGTGCTGCAATGAGTGTAAAGCTCATTTTCATAATAAATGCTGCATTTTAAACAGATATAAATTATAAATAGTGCACTAATTTGCGATATCATTTGAAATATTCACTAGAATGATCGCAAATCAAAAGTATAATAAACAAACGCTTGACTAAGTGGAGGAGATTAATAAATAAATTCTATTTTCAATATTTGTATTGATAATACATACGTAAGACTTGTTTATTTCATTAAAGTAGTAAATGATTAAGTAAATAAAAACTCATTTTATGCATTATAATTTTTTGCTGAATTTCGCGTGAAATCAGTATAAAGCGTTTAAAACTTTTGTACAATTCAGGTCATCTTCAGTACTAGGTTAGGTTTAAATGCTTAAATAAATGAATTGAATGAATTTGAATTGAATAACATAAAGAGCAGACCAAAATACATGAAGATGATAAAAAAGGAAAAAACTGATAAGGTTTACAGTGATAATAACTTGCATAGGTAAGTATTACAGAAATATAATCACATACAGCAATTCATGAAAAGCATCCAAAAAATTAATTAAACCAAGCAAATAATGAATTTTTGTAAGATTTATTTCATTATTAGTAGTTATAATATTTGAAACATTTCAAGATTGAACACTATTTTGATTATTAAAATTTAATTTGTAACTATACTCTAAATATATTTTATCTTAAGACTGTATGCTTGTCAAAGTTTTAAAATTTATCATTTTCATCATCGTCCAACAGATAATGAAAAAAACAAGATTATCTGCTGTAATTTTACTTAACCCAAATATAGATAATGATTTTTGATCAGCATAGGATGATCACTTGTAGCTGGAAACAGATTGAATTAACTTATGCAAATTTTTATGTTAAATGAAAGTAACAATTAGTTAATAATTTCTATCAGTTATCATGAAGTCAAAACTTTATCAAAATTGTTATTGCAACTTATCTAATTTTTAATTTAAAAACACAAATTGATGTCCAAAAATTTGCGCATTATTTTAGCAAAAATTATTAGTGAAAGGTTAGAAAATAAATTATTAAACCATAAGCGTATATAGTCAAAGTTAAGCGATTAAAACTGAATAGAATAAATTATTAAAGTTAAAAATAGAAAGTAAAACAAACTAATTTGAAGAATAAGCAATTTTTGTCAGTGCAAAGACCAAAAGAATTCTGAGATTTGAGTGTGTACATAAGGCAAGCGAAGATCAAACTTTTGTCCAACAAAAACGTTTAATGTTTTTTGCATAAAAACAATTTTATAAGCATATTAGTAACAGCAAATATCACAGCCACACTTTGAATGAAAATTTGAGTTAAATTATTTGTTTTTAAAAATTGCTAATATTAATTTAAATAAAGTAATGGAAATGAATAGTAAGATTTTCATGAATATCTTAATCAACTTTGTTTATATTTTGACAGAGTTCAGACATTAAACAAAATAGTATTTGGAAAAAAGACATTTCCAACTTTAATTAGCACTGAGTCTTAAATTTTGATTTTTTTCAAAGACAAAATTGAGTATTTCATTTATTTTCACAAATTTCAGAATTGATGCATTTGTTATCAATTTTTTTAATGAATAGTTTGAGCAGCATTTTGCAACTAATGTTGTGATTAATAGAGAATTTGAAAAATGATACAGAAATCTGCA
>UYYF01000186.1:0-30242 GCA_900618365.1 Thelazia callipaeda
TATATATATACAATCATTGCTTTTTTCCACGTAATTTCTTAGGATCCTATACGAAAGAACGAAAAACTTCATACCTCAATATTACTTTCTAGAGCCAAAAACAAATAACAAACTGTAACCAAATTTTGGTTTCAAACCAAAAGTTTATTCATTGTATTCCACGTCTACAACAACAATTTTGCATGTTTTGAAATATGTTATAACCACTAAAATTTATTCCTACTTTTAGTTCAAATTTTGATTGTCCATACCGTTTCCACCTGCTTCTCAACAAACATTTTAACAATCGGCAAACTGACTTATTGCCGACAACTATTTTTTCATCACTTTGAATTTGCTACTTTACAACTTTTCAGGACTATCTGCTCACTGATTACCACATATTTTGTGAATAATTTTGTTGAGCGACCACCATTCCGCTTATTTCTAAGGACTTCTAAGAACCCTTTACGAAAAAATTCGATACGTCAACACTATTTTCTAAAAGTAACAAACAAAATTACATGCTGTGACCAAGTTTTGATTTTAAAGAAAAGTGCATGAAACTGCGTTTAAGATGGAAAGAGAAAGTTTGTTATGTGCTAACCCACTAAGAATTTTTCCCTAAAATATAAACACCAGCCTATAAAAAATGGTGGAAAAGATCACCCTATTTTATCTGACTGATATATAACTAGGGTCAGTGAGATTTGAAGTGTTCAGCTGAAATACGTTTTCAGTATCATGAGCTAACGAACCCTCGTAGAAAGAAAATATTTTTCCACCACTGGCCTTCTGGAAACGTACCAAAATCGTTCGTGCTCATGGAAAATTCTCGCTTTACATTCTATGTTGAAACGCACAGGTTCATCAATGCCCGTCAGTATTACATCGACTGCTACTGTCATAAAAACTCTTGTTTCTAAAAAGATTGAACAGATTAATCTGAAACTTGGCTTTTTACCATAAAACAAGCATTTTCAAGTTAAAAAAGATATCACGTCCATTAACAATATAGTATGGTAAAATTAATTCACAGGTAAAATATATTAATGATAGAAACGATATCAGCTTAGACCTTCATATGAAACAAGAACAAGTGTATTTCAATAATATAATTGGATATAAATTAACAATTTATAATTGGTGTTGACTAAAGATCAAAAATGCGAACCTCTAGGTGTTTCCGTATTCAAAACTTCTAAATTCTGTAAATGTGGATCCCATACAGCTTCAACTATGTATGTTTTTGCATCGTTGCCCCGTCCCATCGATTGCTACAAAATATTTTTCAATAAACCAAAAAATATTAAGTTTAAAATAGTGTCAAAAATCAAATGTGATGAATAGATTTTAAGGAGTAAACAATATGATGTTACCATATCAAGAAGATGCATATCACTGTGTCGTAAATTTCGACCAGCGCCAAGTAAAAGACCAAAACACCTGAAAATGCAAGTAAGGCTCCATGCAAACTCGAAGGAGAAAATCATGCTTCAAATACAAGGAAAAAGTGAATAACAACATCAGAATCAAACAACTAAAATAAAATGACTACGCATTTACAATTTTACATACCACTGTCTTAATTATAGAATTTAATATTTTTGGATTTTAATATTGTTTAGCAAAAATACAGTAAAATATCGCTTCATCCATAAAACATAAAAAAGAAGTTTGATACAAAAATGCAAAAACTGACTTTTTTACTATTAAAATCCTTTCACCACGAGTCTGCTGCAAAACAACGACTACTCGCTTCTCTCGATCTCTTCTCAGTTTAAAACAGTTTTTTTCCTGGGGACATATTATATGACCTTTCTTCGAATCTTCTTCCTATAAACTCTGAGCATTAAATTTCCTAGAAGACTTGAATGGTATACACTGAGTCAGGAAAATAGCACAAGAATAAAGCACTAAAAAACTTCCTAAAAATTTCTTAAAAATTTTCAAGAAAAACTAAATTTTGAACGAAATTAACACTACACAATCAAGATAATGTGAAGTGCATGTCTATATGATAAATTGTAGTAAACTTTTACCCTCATTTCAAGAAATGCATCGAACTGAAAATCTTCCTCACCATGAGGACTGAACGCTTCTTCTAAACTTGATGTCACTTCATCAACAGTATTGGTATGAGAAGTACGGCGTGGTTTTAAAGAAGGAATCTTTTTGGCAGCACTTTTGCTTCGAAAAGCATTAGCAAAGCTTAGAAGTGCCTTTCCTGCCTGAAAAATTTTTAAAACTGCAATAAAATCAAATTTTATAAAAGTCTAGCGACAAGCTTTTTCAATTATAATATATACAAAAAAAAGTACTTTTTCTTCATTTTTTTACATAAAGAAAATCATAGTTCCCTTTTACAGTTGTAGCCATCTTTTAAACTATACTGTGCATAACTAAAGCTGTAAAAATTATCTACAGATAAGAGAGGAATCAGTTAAATCAAAACAATCGAAGACTTTTGTTAAAAATCAAGCAAATGCTCATTATGACTTACTGCTTCCGGAACTTGACATCGAAAAACATGACACTGATGTAAAGCATCATCAGCAGCTGTTGCATTTTTTTGTGTGAAAGATAACGCAAAACATTCACGTTCTGCTGAGTCCAACTGGCCGCGAGCACAAAATCTAATCCGATGAACCGGGAAACTCACCAATTCTAATTTACTTGTTCCATCACACATACTACAAAAGTTTTATTTGACGAATTTGGTCATTAACGTGAATAGAAAAGAACATTCACCTCAAATATAGGTATTATATTCAATTACTTCGCCTAACAGCGACTTTGCAACATTGTTGGAAAAAGAGTGCAATCTCAATCAGATCTCGGTTACCACATTTTAACAAACTGGTTTGTAGATCTTACCTAACTTCTAATTTTTTGTTTAAAAATTTATTGAAAATGATGTGACAAGAAATCATCCATTATAACAACAAAAAGTATAATTTTTCTTCATGCGCAAAATAACTGAAAGTGATAGAAAAGTATTAGGATATATCCTAGTGTAGGATAAAAAATGTCAAAATTTGAAAGTAAATGCTTCCATCTTTTCATATTAATAAATTGTGAAAAAGTTGTAGCATTAACTAATATATAAAGAAGATACATACCGAACAATGCCAAAAGATGAGTCAGGGATAAATAATACAACATCTATTGGCTTCTCAGAACGCTCTTTATTCAGTAGCTGCATTATTTTTAGAATTTCTGATTCATTACTTGGATTCTCGATTTTAGCACACCCCAAATATGATATCTGAAAATCAGAAAAACTTCTCCATCATCGTTATATGACTGTAACTGTTGCCATAACCAAATAGTTAGGAAAACAAACCGTAAAAAGTTGGTGAAAATCAAATTTTGTCAGTGTCCAGAAATTAATCATGGCATAATTACATTCAAAAACTTATTTGACAATAAAATAATGATGATAAAGTAATACGTAATCACTACAAATGCATGAAAGTAATAAAGAAAATAACCTGCTCCACGACTGCGGGAGGCTGCCGTAGTACTGGCCGTTCTACTGTCGTGATTTTGGGACTGCATAGAGGTACGGGTGAAATTGAGGCTGCCAGTTTGACTAATTATTCTGTAATTTAAAAAGTTTAACATCTGAATGACCAAGAAAAACATTGAGAAAACCAATCAGCAGCTGATGTATGCTTAAATAAGCAAGGGTCTTATTGCCGTGCGGCTGATTGTGCAGGAATGCGCGTGAGAAATATTATTTATTGGCTTGCGTCCAAATTCAATATTCATTCGTTTTAATTTTACTTCTCTAAAATATCACTACGATTTCTCGCAGGCAGGTCGATCGATAAGTCTCACATTTAAAGCATGCAGCAAGAATGCAAATACGCAGTCTCAACAAGACTACATAATGTCCTTCGGTTTACGAAGTCATGTATACTCCAACACGAACGCACAAACGTTGAAGTTATGCTTACGTACACGTGTACTCCAACGACACTAATCCACATGTGTTGAAATGAGAGCAAGCAGTACTTTCATTGCTTTCTGAAAGTATGTTAAAACGCAGGTATCGATTGCTCTCATGAATAGATTCAAATAGCAAAGTATGTTAATTTTCTTTTTCTGCGCGTGCACTGCATACTATCTGACACGGCGCACTTTACTTTACACAAAACGTGCTTGATAAGGTCCAGGCAAGTTGCAGCTTTCATGAGGATTAATCATCCCCGTCGAGGTGAATCTCAGTTGACAATTTGTCCAGCTTAACATGAAAATAAAGTAGCGAACTTTTGAGACGAATTAAAGCTACAAATTTTATTTAAAAGAAATTTTTGATCCTATTTTTTTCACTAGCAGCAATATAAAATGTATGTGAGTATAAATGCATTGACTTCAAACATTTACACACATACCTTCGGATCAGATATACTCATTCAGTTTAATATGCAAGAATTTCACTGCATACTTCGAACACTAGTCGTTACAATATTTCACATGTCATTTTTTAACCAAATAGGGCAGGGATATAGGAAATGGATCTTGCAAAACGCATCCATCTTCAGTAAAAATAATATATTCATTAAAATACCGACAGTAAAAATAATATATTCATTAAAACCGACATAAATTGCATGAGGTGTTTCAAATTGTCGCTTGATACACCACATTATAAACACAATTGAGAAATATAAGACAAGATTTCATTTGAGATGAATTGATGTCAAACAAATGTTTCCATCCCAACTTCGAAAGCATGAATTAAGGCATACGAAACATTATGAACGACCGAGGATATTATATTGTATCTGTGAACTATCTGTGATTTCATTACTTAATCAGCAAACGATTTTTCAATTAATGATGCAAGGCTTAATTAATTCGAACGGTATATACATATATACAAAGCTACTAATAGTGTTCAAGCATCAAAATTCATCTAAAAACTTATAGAAAAACGTGATTACAGAGCACTCTTGATGTACTGAATATCATGCTCCAATCAAGCGAAAAGTCATTTCTTTTTTTTTCCTGTCTTCTTTTTCTTCTTTTCGGCCAAACCCTCTATTCTTGTTTTCATGATTTCCAAAGCCTGTTTAGCTCCATCGAGAGCTGTTAAGGCAATTGAAGACTAAAATAATAAAGTTTTAACCACACATATTTTAACGCAAATTTCAACACAAAATTACAACAGCTGTCCTTCACTCCTACAATATTTCGAAATTTTGATCTCAGTATTCAGAAAATGTATTCATATCTCTGAATTTATAGCAAACACAAAAGTCTTCGAGAAATAAGGTTCAAAAAGAAGTGTGACAAACTAACGATCACAGCTGCTCTTCGCTGAGCTACAAGATGAAGGAAATCCTCGACTGTCCAATCTTTTTCATCTTTGTTTAATCGCATAAAGTAACAGACTTCTTTTCTTTTATTATGCTCGACACTAAAAACCAACAATATCTGACTATTTTAACTGCCTATTACTTTGGGGAGCATAGATTTTTGCATGCTAAATTTCTGATTTGACATTATATAGAAGAAAAACTTACAAAGGATCATCTCCTTCTTCCCAACGAGCTAAGCCTTTCAAGCAAAACGGACAAGTAACACTGTCAATGTTATCCTTATCAGGATCGAAGAAGAAGCCAGCTTGAGCCATCTGAAACAATGTATCACATTTGCTATCGGTTGTTTTTTCGAAAAATGAAATTAGAAGTTCAACCTTAAACATAAAAAAAGTTTCTACAGATATACAGCACAGAATCTCACTATGTTGACTGAAATATGAAATGATAACAAATTCAAAGCACGACACTGACCTTAACTGGAGATAAATTTGCTAAATTGCGATGAGGCCATTGAAATTTTCCTTTTTTTGTAAAAGTTTTCAAGCGGTTTTCATAAAAAAAATATTCTGAGAAAGTGTCAGGGTCCAAGATGTTATCTATCACTGACATATCAATTCTGAAATACAAAAGTGTGTCGTAGAAAGGACATGAATCCAATTAAAACATTTTCTGTCTAACTTTTGATAGCTATGGACGAATCATTTTTTATGAGAATAAAGCCTACAAATCAGGTTTCGTCCTGTAATTATTTCTTGTCGTAACACTCGCTGCGTCGTATTACTAGATGGATATAAATAAAATGTCCTTGCTAGTAGTTACCGAAATTAAAGCTGAAAACAGTACAAAACTTCTTTATAACTGCTGAAGCTATCATATGAAGATGAGCAAACCACTACAAAAGACACTAAATGTAATTTTCGTCGAAAATAATTATAGTACAAAATTGAAACCGTCCACTTACTGATCACAGCCAATTGTGTTTTTGATCAAAACTTAATTCGGAGCAGAAAAAATGAAAATGATGTCATTCAAGGGTAGAAAATTAAAGACGGTAGTAGTTGAATCAACAATATAAGATGAGTAATATCAGTAGTTATTTCGAAAATGAATGCTAACAGTGCATATCGACTATTTCTTTACTTCTTGGTGACTTTTTCAAAAATTTAAAAAATTAGCGTCCAGCGGTTTGGATTTATTTTGCATAAAAAAATTGATTAAGGCGCGAGCCAGTTAGCAAATGAATGTACGCTAGAGAAATAATTGTACGTTTGAAATTATTACTGAGATTACTATGTTCCTACGTCTTGATCATTCAGTTCGATGGCGTTTTTTAGCATTCGTTTTCGAAATTACTTGCTAATTTTGTCCATCTTACCTTGTTCATTCAACTATCGTCAGATTTGGTTTTCAGCTTGTAGTTTTTTCGCCTAAATGACATCACTTTTCTTGTTCCAAATTAAATTTTTATCCAAAGCACAAGTGGCTGTGGTCATTTAGTGGACTGTTTCCAAGTTTTGCAATAATTACTTCCTGCTACAAACTACATGTAGTATCTACTCTGGAAGTTTTTGTTTGTACCTTTTTTCTAAGAGTTGTTTTTGTTTATCTGAAGATGAAAGTTTGCAGGTATAAACAAGTTTGTTGAACAATTCCAGCTTCAGTTCCTGTAACTCCTAACGAAGGCATTGTCATATTCACCTAATAATACCACGCTACGAATAATACGGTAGAAAACAATTATAAATCAAAATTAGTCAAAGACTAGCACTGAGGTCAAAGGCTTGACAGTATGGGTCAAAGGTATCGAGATTAACGTTATTCTTCCTGATATTTCTCTATGATTATTTTAATATTTTGTTTGAATAATTTTAGTTTGATGCAGTAAATTGAGCTTCTTTAAATTAAATGATTCTTTAAATTCATATTATAAAGAAAAGTCAGATTTGGAAAAGGAGATTAGATTATGGAAAATATTTACTTAGAAGAAATCATTTTTTCAAATTTTTTCATGACTGCTAGTAATTCTTGTATGAAATTAGAGGGCTTAGAATTGAGTGATATTTAATCTATGAGACTTGCTTTCATTGTACTACGGTATGTGTACCAACGTAGTTTATTATTTCTGGGATGCGTGTTGCAGATAAGGAAGTTGACCTGGTGATATCATGTCCTTGGCGATCACCTAAAGTTATCAAATGCTTTTAAATTGAGTGCAGTAAATGAAGGAGGTAATGACAATATTTGTTACATGATAGTTTGTGGTGAATTCAAGAGCATCGAATATTAATGAAATCATTCAGATATTTACTTTTTTCAAATAGCTTTTTTAATTTGGCAGATTAGGTCGAATTTTCATATAGCACATTGTTTTCATATATCTTGAAGAATCGATGTTTGAATTGACTTCGTAAGTGTTTCAGCTCTGTTTTTTTTCAGCCCTAAGCGATTAACTTACCATAATTTATCTCGACACTGAATTGGCAGCTTGCTACTTCTGTTGGGAAATATTTTCTCTGTTGGATTTCTTGTTCATTTTCTGAAATTTCATTGGTTGAATGGATTAATATTGACGTGTTAATCATTCCTTATTATATGATGATTTTTCGTTGAACATTGGTGCTTGTAGTCTGTTTCTTATCGCTTCAGCTTTAAAGTTTTGCAGGGTTTTTCAAGATATAAAATGTGATTCAGTGCAATATAGGCAATTGAACAGAAAAAATCATAGATTGAACAAAAAGTATACCTTAAAGAAATTCAGTCTCGCCTAGATGCAGATGCATTTCAGGTTTCTACTTTAACTTATTTTAGCACATTATTTCAGATCAATTAGGAAGGCGTAATGAGTCGTGAGGGTTTATTGAAACATATTCGGCATCGTATTTTTTCCGGTTTGATTTTCATGCTTGTTTTTTATTATTGTTGTGAACTGCGATTTATTAATAGCACAAAATAATTACTTTTTTAGCATCACTGGCTCATAAGTATTGAATGACTTGTTCATAGGTTATATTTATGATTACCAAATACAATCGCTGCTGTCTTCAGTTAGTAATAAAAAGTTGTGTTACTTTTCTGTTCAAATTTTAGCACTGAAAATTTAAGTTTTTGCACTTATGAATATGTGTCTAGTATTGATTCTTTTTTATTGAAAAAAATCTATCAATTGTAGATGGACATAAAAAAAATAATCAGAGAAGCTATGGAGTTGAGAAATCCGTAAATAATGCTCGGAAACGTCCAATGACATCTCAAGAAATAGCGTTGAAAAAGAATACTTTCGAGAAGAATGTATTAAAGAAAGCTAAAAGTATACGTGACTCGATCGCATGTCAGTTGTTTTCGTATATTTCTTTTCAGTTATTACGTTCGAAGAATGGATGTGATCATTCATTTTATTATGCGAGAAAGTGCATAAAATTATTTCTTTATTACTCCATATTTTACGTAATCTGAACCAATTGTTGAAGTGCAAATCTGTTGTTTTTGGTTCATAATTCTACAAAATTTTTGCAGAAAAAAGGAGATAGCTGTGATGTTTAGGAAAAATTTTTTTAAGCATGTGGATCTTATAAGCTATAAAAAGCTTGCACCGTCTTATTTTGTTGTAGCTTTTTATACGAATTTGATTCAGATAAGCAATGCTGTAAAGCCTTGGATTGTTACAAAGATGATGATAATGAAAGAAGAACTAAGCTGTACAGATCTGTTTCACTGCATGCATCGAGAAGCTCTGTTGGCATCGAAAAAGTAATTTTTTCTGTCGAATCAGCAATTGCGATGAATAAGCCATATTTACGATTGGTATCTCTCATTTCTCTATATATTTTGAAAATTTTCTATATAGTGGGAAGTTCATTACCATGTATTTGATTTGAATGAACTATGCGCCATCTAATCTGTAAATGAAATCATAGGAAAATCAAACAGAAAAGCTGAAGTACGTGTCCAATAAATTTGGATTCAGTAGTGTCAAAAATGTCAAGAGCTGGCCACATATACCATCAAGGTCTCAGGAAGAAAAGTAGTTATTGCTTTGCATTTAAAAAATTATTTATTTATTAAAGCAAAAAGTTGTTTCAAAATCCACGTGTTTTCACGTGCGCCACTGAAATTTTGGTTATTTTATCTCGCTGTGCATTTTAAACATCGACAGAATTATAAAGCAAATTCGGTCGTAATAGAAACAGTAAATGTTATTAAGCGATAATATTTTAACTGTCGAAAATTACAAACAGTACCAGGAAAGCAGATAAAATTATTAGGAATGCAGGGACGACTTTTCAGCATAGACAAAACTCTGATTCCAAAGCAATTATATACTTTAGTGTGCTGTGCACTAATCGATAGTTCGTTACTTTTTGAAACATTCAGTGGAATCAATCGCTCGAAGAAATATTGTAAATTCAATAATTCGTTTTTGTGATGATTGCATTGTAGCGTGAGAAAAGACATGACATCCAAAACAGTGGGGTAGTTATCATAATATTTGAATATTATCTAAAATTTAGGAGGTCGAAAGGTGTGATTAACAAAAAAAAATTTGAAAAGTGTCATATAAATGATTTCAAATACCCGTCACAATCACTTATGAATAAGGAAAGTAAAATATGGAAGACTAGCGACGATAAACATCATCTACTGCCAGAGGAGGTACCATCGAATTGTGAAAATTATGGAAAATTGCATAAAGGTTCGTATTAATGTTGAGCAATGATTAGGTGTTTTCTATTGCAGTCGAAAAAACTGCAATTATAAATACATAACTTATTTGCAGCTTGTGCGGGATGCACTCACTCATCATATAGTGATCTATGTGTTAAAACAGTAAGTTCTTCATTTCAGTCATTTTTTGCATCTTCTAGAGGGAAGATGAGAGAGAATTTGTACCATATATGTTGTTTTTTTTGTTGAGTACAAACCAGTTTTTAAATTTACAAGAATTTGGGTGAGTTATTGCATAATTGAATAGTTAAACAAAAATGAAAGTAACTTTCTTTATCACTTCAGGTTTCTCCGCACTCAACTTTAAATGTTAATTTTTGTGGAAAGGACGATTATTTGTGTAAAACCGATATTGAGGTCAAACAGTCTTTTGATGCTTTAAATGACTTGGAAAGCAATATTGATAAGTGATTTTTTCGTTAGTTTTTGGAGTATATTTATTTTGTAACCTTATGTCTCCTATTATTTTTGGATTTTTTTATCACTTTAAACTTTAATGCCCAAATGATATGAAAGTTGGAACTTGTAAACTGATATTCATATCTTGAATTTCTCTGTGTCACTAAGTTTTTCATAACATATCTGGGGACTTGAATCATTTGTTTACGAGAGCAAATTTTTCATCATTTTCGACATTTTTTATACAGGGCAGCACAATTGTTGGATGCATCATTTTCAAATCGATTATCATTCTCATCATTGCCAAGAGATAACTTGACAACTAAAACAACTTTACCCAATGAAAGGATATTTGCGACTGAAAGCTGCAAGACATGCAATAAGATTTCAGCCACAAAAAATGCTCTTGATAGCCATCGGTTTTTTTCTCAGGTTCGCCGAATATCATCTTTTCATTTTCAGATAAAATTACACACTTTTTTGAAAGCAAACATTGGAAAACTTTCAGCAAGATGCCAAAGATGTTGCTTGTGGTAAAACATTAGGATGTCAGTTGAAAGCCCACATTGCATATGGAAATAATATAGCTGAGATGGCTCAGCATCTTCGAGATGTTCGCACTGCATTCAGTAATGAAGCAGGATCGCAGATGTGGGAAGGAAACAGTGGCCAAGTATTATTCTTATGTTGCTCAGATTAAATGCGTAAAGTTGTTCTTTTGATCAATTGTTCATGGAGGAGTACTAAATTTACTTCATAAATTTATTTTTTATTTTTAATTTACTGAAAAAGACAGCTGTCTTGATTTTTTTTAATTTCAGATCTTCGTCAGATTTAATACTAGTTTTTCGAATAATCCTGAGTCAGATCGGAAAATTTTACTGTTATATGTTTTACTTGACTCGTTTGGGACGAAAAAATAATAAAGCTCTGTTAACAATTTGCCGCGACTCAACAAAAAAAAGTGTATTTTAACTTCACTGGAAGTTTTTCAAGTTTTAAATTATTAGGAATTTATTTATCGTTTCAGGATTCAAATTATAGCAAAAGATGTTCTAATTTGCAAAGCAGCTTGTATGCAACTGCACAGCAGCGCATGAATGAAGCGCTTCTTCATAATTCATTCACTTACGATGTACTGTTTTCAGAACTATAATCACTTTAATGTTTTTCGTGTGTATAAAATAATGACTATTGGTTGTGGTTTGATAACGATTTTTCTTTGTGTAAACTCGTAAAATATATAGTGCGAGAAATAGTTAAAGGATGATTTTTTTAAGTTGTAACTGTCATTTAGTGTTAATGAGCAATTTTTATGTCGAACCTTGGTTTCATTTTTTCATAACCAAAGTGCCAATTTCGAGAACTACGGTTTTGTTTGTAGTGATGTTAGTGATTCTTCTTGCTAAGTGGTTTTTTGAATCAGTTGTATGGCGAATAGACCATTTCGGATGATTATTGACTGCTTTATTTCCAGAATTCACTTTAATAGCAGTTGGATTGTTTTACTGATGGCTCGTTTTTTCTTAGATAATGTAACGCTGTTGTGTCGTGTCGTATGTATTTGCTCACTTTTAATGACTTGTATTTGTTTGTTTACAGGTGCGACGAAATTTTGATTCATTCAGTTCTTCTAGATCACATAAAGCAAATGACAATGACAGAATGGATGAGTACAGAGAGCTGATAATTAATGAAGAAAAGCCAGAGCGAATGGTAATTTACCATTACCATTTATTTTTGATATTCAAACATATCTTAAAATGGCGTTTGATCGACATCCAGCTTTTGAGTAGTATTTGATTTTAATTTGTGTTATACATTTCAGGTTTTTAAAACAAACACTGCTATTCCGTCAACAAATGGAATGTCTAGATGTTGCGGTTCACGAGGTTACATTTATTCTGAAAGTGGACTAACAATAAAATCATTTTTAATTTGCTGAAGAATGAAAAAATAAATTTTTATCACTGAAATGTGAAATTTTTTTAAAAATTTAAGTGCCTTTTCTTTATTGCTTCGTTACAAGATAATGCGTCTTGCTTTTTTGCTTGTATCAATAGCAGTATTATTAATTTTATCAATGCAGTTGAAGAGTTGGCAGAGCGCAGGTATTATGCACATAAAACTGTAAAAGCTCTACGTCGATTTTATGAGGATAGTTTGGTTTACTTCGCCGGACTTCGAAAGTAAACTCTTGATTGTGTTTTACAATTTTTCTTAAAAAAATCTTGAATATTTAAACAAAGATACGGTAACAACAGTAGCAATTAACTGAGCTGACATGACGAGTTGCGGACGGAGAAATCTTCTGATAACAATTTTATCAGAGTAATATTTAATCATTTTCGTTATTTATATTTTAGATTCTATCGCAGAGAAGGGAAGAAAGATATGTCGAGAATTGAAAACGAAGAGGAAAAAATAAAATTTGCTTGCTTCATGTTAAAGCGGAAATATGTAGACTCAGTTTTCACTTTAATGCCATTGGTAAGAAAAGAACTATTTCAATTTTTTCAGTATCACAAAAAACTTTTTTTTTCAAATTTTCAGAAAAATTTGATTGACTATCACATACATGAAATGGCTCGAATACAGTTGATTAATCTAAATTTGCGGAAGCAGTGGTCATTGTTGAAGTAAGAGTTTGATTATATTTTAGCTGACACTTAGTGATGCAAGAAAATACTTGAAAGTGACTGCAGATCAAATTTTTTATTCAAAATCGACCAGCTAGCTAAACCTAGTTGATCAAAGTTACAAATCGTGATAGTTGATTGGAAATATTTTAAGAGGTTGTGAACAAGAATTGGATTTCGAAGACCTCTCTCGGAATTTAGAAAAAATACTTCATTTCACAAATGGATTTGAAAAAAATAATCTTCTAAAGAATATGGAGCGATGGCAACAAAATTTGAAGAATCGTCATTGTAAATTTTTTTTATTCTAGTGTTCGTTTCGAGTCCATAATTTTACATATGAAGTATTCTTGCAATTTTATGACAGTACTGCTTTTCTTTATCTCCGCAGTAATTTAGCTCTAGCAAAATTTGGTCGGGCTTAATTGTTCTTCTGAGCTCGAACTTTTATTTGCATTTATGTATGGAGTTAGTAAAATCCATTTCATTAGTTTGCATAGATTTATCAAGAACTACATTGAATGAGTTGGACTTTGTATATTCTGTTATATCTACAGAGCAGTCTGAATGCTCTTGAAATCAAATGGTTTCATTTAAGTATTGAACTTTTATTTATTTTTTGTGATAGTGTTAGTTTTACCTGTGTTATATCATTTCTCAAGGTTCTGTTAACTATACTGAGAACGCAGTAAGTAATGATGACCTGAAGATGACATCAAGTAGCCCGGTACGAGTTTTACGAAGTGCTCAAGAAATTCAAAGTTAGTATTGCGAGTTATTTTTCACACCCACTAAGGAACAACTTTATTATTGTCTAAATTTCTCTTCACTTGGTTTAAATCAGTTTTTAGTTCGAAATCCAAAGGGTACCAGTGCGCATGTGGATCGTTTGCGCGATGAACTGAAATGGAGAAGAAAAGAGGCTGAGTTCTCAAAAAGAATGCTAGATCTAAGAATGCTACGCATTGAACAAAGGCTTGATTTTTTATTAATTAGTTTTATTTTTCTTTTCGCACTGAAATGAAGTTTTCAGTTTTGGAAGTTTTGTTATCTGCATTTGTGAAGTATGCAGAAATAAATTTTGTGATTAATGAATGATCATTATTTGTTGTTTCTATTTCACATAAAAAAGTTATTTCAGCGAAGAAAACTCGCTAATGGCACAAATCGAAGCTCATAATCGTTACATTTCGAGAACAAAGAAAGATATTGCAGAATTAATCAATTTGGACAGTGAGTTAATTCTTCTCTCAGAAAAATTATTCTGCACAATGTCTAGTTGTTTCTGCAACATGATATGTAATTTCTGTGACTAATTTTATAGATATGGACTCAGAACTTTCGGCGGAAAATGCATCTACCGTAAAAAACGAACATTCTTTACTGGAAATTGCAGACTCATCTCGAAAAACTTTGGTAAATAGTCAGGATGAACGAATGAACTCCACTCGCAGTTCCAACTTGAGAGATGAAGCACTTAATTCAGAGACAAAAAAACAGTCGACAAATTTACAGAACTTGGAGCATATTTCTGGACAAGAAACAAAAGCAGATAGTTTTTCTAGTAGTGGCAGTCATATTGCTTCTGTGAGCGAAAAATTTCCTAATAAAGAGGATGAAAGTTGCAGAACTTTGAATGCTACATCATTGTCTGAAAAAGATCATTCAGTTTATTTATTGGATGACTTAAGTAGGAATGAGCAAGTAGTTGGTAGCTTAATAGACATTCATGATAGCTCTGAAGTCCTTCATACTGGAAGCGAAGGATTTAGAAAAGACACTTCTAAGGAAGTAGTTTTAACTACTACCAATAAAGTTGATCCAAACGATACTCAGAAAGATAAGCTATTATTTACTCAAGAGGACTTAGAGTGCCGAAGCAGTTCACTGTTCAGCACTGAAGATGAACAGTTCTTCACGCCGTTACCATCTGATTCTGAAAACAGTATCATTAGTAATTTCGCTGATCAAACAGTTCGACAGGGTAATGAATTAGTTACACAGTAAATGTTGACGTTACTTATTTTCTTAGAGGATTATTTTCTTTAATTACCTCGATAAGCATGATTTCCAATAGTTTTTGCAATTCAGAATATCTGAATTTTTCTTCGGTTCATTTATTTTTCCGCATCTAATTCTGGTTATTAATTACAATTACTGTTGTGTTTTCTTTGCAGATTTTTTGACAAGTGCAAATAACTGGTTTACATTAGATCTTTGTTGATATTTTTTACTTCAATCGTAATTTAAATTACAGATTCAGAGTCCAGTTTCCATTCAACTGTTTCTTCGCCTACTCAGTGTGGTAAAATTGATAATGAAAATTTCGTGAGTTTATTAATGTTGCTTTTACATTGATTCACACAAAACTTTCCACAAAAATTTTCCATGATGTTATCATGCATTTCGCATCATTCAATATTTCGTAGAGATCAATTCATTTCTACTGTTTCTTTGTGTCATCATTTAAATTATTCATCCTGAATCTCAGGAAAATTTGACGATGCGTAGTCCATCAAATTATAGAAGGTTCATGCCTGATATTAGTCCAATTGAATCGCCCATAAATTCTACATCTAAATATATGACGTCGCTGCCATGTAAAGTCAGTTCGAAAAGCAGCACAGACAGTTCTCATTCGCCTGTATGTTTTATAAAATAGAGCTAGAGTGAAATTTTTTTTTTCAAACATCGCAGTGTGATTGAAGCTTGTTAGAAATTTAATGTTCTTGTTAAAACCATGATAAAAAAGTTTTAGAGTTTACTCTTCGTTTGACTTAACGCTACGAAATTTTTGCTTCTTTTTTTAGTTGCTGCCTTGTTTTTAGAAGGTATCGGATCACTGTGTATTACCGTTAGCTGCATCCATATTGAGTTGTCTTGTGGAAGAATGTGTGGAAACAATGTTAACGTTAAAAAATGAAAATTCATGCTCATCGAAGGATGCAAATGCAGTATTCAAATCTAATGAGGAATCATTTGCAGAAAATTCATATGGTGAAAGCGAGGTTTTTGATCTAAACAAAATTCCTGTGGTAAGTGAAGTTTTTGGAGATTCTTTACTTGCTATTAATTTTTATTCTAGTTCAGAGCTGTACGAAATAATTTCTGAATTTTTGGTAACTAATATCTTACAGTATTCACCGTTGTAATTTGTAGTAAGTGTTAATTTTGAAGTAAATTTCGGTTCTGCTTTAGCCTAAAGACTTGATACCGGGTTTGGATCTAAGTGAAGTTGAAGATATGGAAATGGAAACAGAGGCAAAACAAAATTCTCTCTTTAGACCTCCGGAACAAGTCAATTTGATGTGCGACATAAAGCCTCAGTCTGAATCAACGTCATTGGAACTGAGTTCGAATGAATTAGTGACGTAATATATAAATTGTGATATTCTCAAAATATATAATTTTTGTTGTTTTACACTTTTTTGCTCAGCAAATTTTGAAAAATTTTTTATCAGTGTTTGAACTATCTTTAGATCACAAAAATTAAGAATTTCGCTCGTTCATGCAATCAAAAAGAAAATCAAGTCTTTATTTTAAGAGATCTATTTGGTTTTACAGCAGGTACGAATTCTTTACTTATATGCACAAAGAATTGGTTTTCAGATCATTTTTTTATGACGAAGAATGGATTAGGACTCAAGTCGAATCATTCAGCAAGAAAATATGGAATTCTAAACTTACAAAGCCAGTTTATGTTGCGGTTGATGACCCATCAAATCCGACATCGCAGGAAAGCCAATTGAAGTGAGAATTAAGAAATATGTGTTCTTCAATCCCTTTCAAATGTTGTAAATTTGGAAATAGAATGACCACTACTTTATCATTTGCTGTTTACGTTTTTCCATACTCTAGATTTTCGTAGGCAAAAATTCGAAAGATGTCATTGTGTAATGTTGAATAATAAAACAAACATCTACTCATAATTTATTAATTACATGCACAGAGAATTGATTGCGGATCTATGCTGTGAGGTAGCAAAGCACTGTTTGAAAAATGATCACCATGGTTGTTCTATGGGTTTAGGAAATATCATTGATTCTCGACCAAGGAACGTATTACAATTTATTGATTTGATGCAGAAAAAATTTAGCAAATATTATCATGGTTACTTTTTTTTCAAGTTAGTAGATAGCAAGTAACGTCTAATACTTGATTATTTAACGTGATATTGATATATTTTTCTTAGTCATGGAATTTTTGATTTCAGATAGCAAACAGAATGTGTACAAAAAGCGGTGGGAATCAATATCACGGGGTCATAATTTTGAGATCGAAAACATTGTTCTTGAAGAGCTTTACGCTCATCAAAGTAATCTGGAAGATTTGTTAGCTGCTGAACAAAATGAAATAAAATTACAACTTTTTGATGAAATTTGGAATGAACAGCTTTCGGAATCGATGAGTGCTATCATATTTTAGTATTTAGAGACTTATGATCTATCCTGAGCAGAAATGTTTCTATTTGATACTGGTATTTTGATAAAAATGTTTTTATTTCATTGTGGTAAATGGGGCGACTTGGTTTGTTTCTTTTGTTAGGTAGTATTTTTCAGGGTCAATTAGAAATACGGTTAAAAATTCATGTCAGTAGTAGCTCAGAGTATCATACAGTTCAAAAATCTACCAAAGATATTTTTCTGCCACATAAACATCTTTGTAATAGTCTTGTATTCTGAGCAAAGTATTAGTAATTTTTTACATGCTATGAGTAAATAACGATCTTTGCTTGAATTAACATTCTCACGCACTTATCTGTCTTTGTGATTGATCGCACTGTTGATTTTATCTTTTTGTCGATATCTCATCTTTAACATTGTTTAGCACTTGTCATCATTGCCATCTACTTTTCACTTATCGTCCTCTCACTTTTTTTGATCATACTGCTATTGACGGAGAAGATTACTTTAAAAATTTGATTTATTGATCGCCATCTCATTTGTTTATGGTTTCTGAATCCTTACTGATATAAATATAAGGTAAGGTTGTTTTCCTTAATCTCTAATTCATTGATGATAAATTCATTGGCGATTTATTTTGTTTTTTTTGTTATTCGTAATGTTTTTCTGCTGTTTTACTTCACAATCAGTATTTTCAATCGAGAACTAACAGAAAGTTATCGAGTTGACCTATAGACAGTAGAAAAGTGATAAGACGTGAAGTGCTTAAGTTGGTGTAATGTTTATTCGTCATTTTTTGCAGTTACGAGTTTTGGGCATCTCTTAAACATCTTAAAGCATTTCCTGTCTCTTAAACAGGTATAATGGCACCATCGAACAATATTGCTGATGATAAGGACGAGCATACAGTTCGGGAAATAAATGAATTATGCACTCGTTTCAGTAAGAGGCACATTGATGTGAAGTGCGTGGGTCGTTGTGATATGGGACTAGGTGATGTTACTCATCATAACGTGGAGGTAACTTGCAAAGTTTGTGCAAGCTGTGACATATATCTTTGCACTCTTCAATACCTAAAAAAACTATAATGCAGCGATCCAAATATTGCTATGGATTTTATACTGCTTTCAGTAATATTCCGGTGATTTTAGAGATAAATGCACAACCATCCCTGACACTCTGTTCATTCTCTTTTTCTTGCTGCGCTTTAAACATATTTGATGAAAAAAATAAGCATTTGCAGAGCAGTATAAAATTAAGTAGTTTTCAGCTATATCAAGCAGTTTATATTAGTTTTGGAAAAATCTCTCAAGACATTTGTGCTTATGATTTATTTCATTTGTTTCAGCAGTTAAGACGGCTTAATCAAGCAGTTTTCCCGGTTGCTTATAATGATAGGTTTTATAAAGATATAGTGACAGCCGGGGAATTAGCAAAATTAGCATATTTCAATGATATTGTTGTGGGTGCAGTATGTTGTCGAATTGATGTGCAAGATGGAATTCGTCGACTTTACATTATGACTCTTGGCACTTTGGCACCTTACAGACGGTATGTATAGAATGTCTCTAATCTTAAATATTGAGTGTAGTTAAACTAGCAACGGTAATCTCGAATTATTATTGCTTTTTTAAATTCGTTCTTCTGCTTGTGTATTTTGCATATTATTGGACGGCAAAATTTTAATTGTTGCATCGTATTCAGGCATTGCTTTTTTACTATGCACTTTAGAAATATACAAATTACAGACTTGGAATTGGAACATTGTTGTTAAAACATGTCTTTACCTTATGTGAGAAAGACTCTGCAATCGATAATATATATCTTCACGTGCAGGTTATTACAGTTTCAAACCATATTCGTCTTAACTTTTTCCTGCCACAGGATGTAGATAATAATTTGAATTGGATACTACAAACGTTAAAGTTAATTTATTGTTGGTTGGGGATTTTCTACTTTTTGTCCTTCTGTGAAGGTGGAGAAACTATTCATATATATTTTTTGAGGTTTGCAATGAATCTGCGTTGGACTTTTACAAGCGATTTGGTTTTGAAATCGTTGGAACAGCAGAAAAGTACTATAAAAGAATCGAACCAGATAGTGCATATATTCTAATGAAGAAAATTGATCGAGAAGTTCGTGAATATTTGTTATAAGACAGTACTGAAATTCTCATTGACTAAGTTTATAGTTTTTAATGAGTTTATCTGAATGTCATGGTGATGAATATTTCATCGTGCTTTGAATGTAAGAAGATTTTAATAAATAGTACTTTGAGAACTTTTTAGAATTACTATTGTGGAAAATTTTATTGCTGAATTAATCTAAAGTTTGTTAGGTGAAAGATTTTAGCTTAATTGAGTTTTTGTCAGTATATTGGCTCGCAATATTTGGGTCTAATTCAGTTTTGTTGTACGATTGTTTTGATCAGTGAACCAAATAAATGAATAAAAATTCTGGCTTAAAACTTCAGTTTCATTCGATGAGAATAACCATAATTTGTCGGCTAAGATTAAGTAGGTACAAGTTTCAAGGCATATTTAGTATGATTGCGAAGTAGCAAATTTTCTTGTTTTCTTTTGTCAACGTTGCAAGCAGTGATATATCGTCCAATTCTAGGCTTTTGTTGTCTTCAGATTGTTAATTTAATTTTATTTCCATTTTCGTATATGCTCAACTGCATACGCATATCTGCTGGTTATATTAATGACTGAAAAAGTGATTCATGAATGAAAATGGTAGATTCATATGTTGAACTGGACAAAACCAAGTGGTAACAAATTCTCGCCTTTTTCAATGCAAAGTTTATGTGGTTGTCAGCTGTGTCTGACGGTTTCTCCTTATCCACAAAAATAGTCTTAATGTAACCAGCAGGTATGCGTATGCAACTGTGATTTTTGCTAATTTAGTAAACGGCAATAAAAATTGCTCAGAAGGATTACGAATTGCATTTAATTTGCCATAATTGGTCAGTAGTTTATGATTTTATTTCATTTATTTGTGTGTTGTAGTAACTCATAATTTAGCATATCTCTTTATCTCAAATTCAGCTAGCCGAGACTGAGACATAATATAGTTCTGTGCCAGCAGTGCAGCACAAATTATAATTCTTCACATTGAAAAGTACAGAATTTTTGAATAGTTTCTTGCTTGTTTCAATCATGCCATCCCTTATAATACCAGTCGACATCGTTTCTAGACTTAATCTTTGAATGATTTTTGTAAAAGAGTAGTATTACTGGGCATAATAACACGACGGAAACAAACAAAAAATAATTCAAAAACTTTTGCTCCAATTAATTTTTCGTAAAAGCTTTTCTGATGATTTTCGAATTGTGACAGTATTTTTCAATTCCTGATTCGGTCACAGTGCTCTCAAATTTTGAAGACATCACTTAAGTAATTTAGATAACAGAAGTAGTGAATTCACTGGAAGTATATAATTTTACAGTTTAGTTTTTTTGACTTACAGTTTTGTAGGATAGTAGTCAAATTCTGAAGCAATATATTAATTGCACACAGACTAACCCTGATTTTATAAAACAATAAAGCTTGAAAAATAATTTGAATAATAGCTGAAAGATTATTTTGTTAAGTTCTTGATTGTCAACTACTATGTTCCAAATGAAGAACAATTTAGTTTAATCTGATTTTAGGAAAATTGAAAATTGAAACCAAAATAAATTTAATAGATTCTTTAAGCTTCAATAACCATTTTTATTTGGATTCTAAGCTGAGTTCATTTTTCTGCTTCAATCCTATCCTAAGCTTTACAGTTTGCATGCAAATCAATTCATACTTCACAAAATTTATTCTTAGCAATAAATTTATGCTAAGAATAAATATTGCTTGCCAGAGAAAAAATAATTTTGATCTAAATTTCTTTCAAAAATTTGCGATTAAACTTTGCCATTTATATCATAACTTTGTCATCGTTAAATGATTCATATTAAAATTTAGACAGAGTATTAAGATGTCTGAGGGATTTATTAGCAATGTTGTTTACTCTCTGACTCTGAATACCTTTGCTTCAAGTAAATCGGGTTTGTCAGTGAATACTTTGAATTTAGCCTGCATATCAACTTGATAGCCAGTATTTTAGTGAGTGAGTAGTAATATTAACTCCAATTACTTTTATGTTTCAATTTCAAGTTCAAAGTATTTGCTGATTAAGCTGAATTTCTTTTGAATTTTGAAATTCTGAACTTTCGAAGGCATATTCAGAAGGAATTTGAAAGTAATTTCTATTTTATTTTATTGGCAAAGTTGTAGAATTGTTAGACAAAAACTTTGATTATTTTTTAAAATGTCTTAAGGAGAAAAACGACACTTTTCAATAGCACATTAAGAATCTAACTATTAATTCACTCATTTTTTGGCTTTGCGAATAGCGTTAGCTACGTAGCTGCTTGACTTCAGCATCGGTACTTCAATTCATTTCGATTAAATTAGAGCCAAATTAGAGTCTTTTGACTTTAATAAATTTATTGCGAATTCGCAAAACGCTCGATTTTTATAAGAATGAAAGGTACAAAAAGATGAGTAGAAGGACTAACACTCGTTGAATATATGAATAATATTTTGATATCACTGATTGTTTGCTACTTTTGCTACTTAAAAAGAAAACTAACAAGCACAAAAAATTAAAAATTAGAGCCAAATTATTTCAAAGATCCTACTTATCATATTTTAAAAAGTAGTGTCTGTTTTTAATCCTTAAAAAGCTGCAAACGATGCCGTAGCTGAAGGCTGTGGCTTGGCGGTGGAAGGATGAGTTATCACTTTCTGATTCAGATCATGAATTGAGTCAGGGAAAATTGTTTCTATTAGAGCAGTCAATATAGGCTCAAAGATCTGTGCCAAGTACTGTAAAAATCGAATTGCATTGCCCCAAAATTGATTTAATTCACCGAAAGTTTCGAATGCGATCGAACTAACTTTATTCGCTCTTGCAATCGAATCTAAAGGTGATAATGGCAACTCATCAGCTAGTATTCTGCCAGTCCGAGTAGAATTCCATTTCCACGCATGGATTTCGTTAGCATCCTGTAAAATAGCATCTATCTATTCGTTAGTTTATAAATTGTCTATCTTATTTACTGATCAAAATAAAGTTCCACTACATAAGTTTACTTTTATTGAATGTTAAAATAATCTAAATTAGTGAGATAGCTCTGTCTAATGATTTAGCAAGCATTTCAATTATAGCAGTCCAAATAACCGATTGATCATTTACTGCTTCACAAATTTCTAAAGTCAAGTAGGTACTAAAAATTAACTTTTACTTACCTTATAGTTCAAAGGTATTGCATTAGTTGACGCGACAAAAATAAAAATCACAGCGGAATACATTGGTGAGCAGAAAATGCTGTCAGCAGATTGTAGTGAAAAGCTGCCCATTTTTGTAAGTTGTCCACTTTTATAAGCTGTCCACTTTCATAAGCTGGTCATTTGCTGTTTGTTTAAAAACGATTTGGAAGTGAAATAATGATCCTCTCATTTCTAAATCATAAAGTAATGGAAAGTCGTAAGTACAAACAAATGGATTAAAAGAAAGTATATTTTGGTGATTACTGGTTCATCCTGAACATGATTTGTAGTTCACTGCTAATGATCCTGCTGTTTACTGTTAACCAAATAGCATCGTTTATTCATAAATATTTTATTGCCTTCTGCAGAATCAAAACGTCCACTTCAGATTAGATTACACTGATTAATCTCTTTATAATTTGAATCACACTAATATTATTTATCATGTTTCATGCACTCAAAATGTGCAAAACCTGCACATTTCAAAAGCATTTACAGACTCATTAGTGATAATGTTATCAAATATAAGTAAACATACATTAGCGCCATGTTCAGAAACTAAAATTGAATAATATCATTGAATTAGTAATAATGAATTCATTGTTTTGAGATTAGAAATAAATAAATGCATTATTCGAACTGCTAGAAGGCAGAAATAATCTTTAATTTGATTGAACAATGCTTGTGAAACTTTTAATGATGGAATTTTATACACAATACAATCGAAGCTTTAAAGAAGAGTCTATATTCTTGTCTGTAACTGTTGCCTGCTTAGATGCTTCTTCAAATTATAAGCAATTAGATGACGTCAAATGATTTGATTATGTCGAGATGTCGAGTTGATAAAGACAGTACTCATATGTCCATCGAGTGGGAAGAATCATTTGTATCTATTTACTAAGATTAGAAAAATAGTAAGCAAAGCATTGCTGGACTACTCTTTCTGTATTTATTTCATTCTAGCAATTGTATTAATTCTTTCACCAGAATACTAAGAGATGAATTAACAAAGGCTGTAGCCATAGTTTTACTGTTTAAAATGAAAGAAAAATTGTAGCGGTCAGTCGTATTCCAGACTCTGCAACACTTTGTGCAACAAATAATAGATTTTTTCACGTTTAATCCCATCTGTATGTCTGCTTCACCACAATAAGAAAGTAAATTCAGATGGAGGAAATTCTTTTATTTTAATTGCTCATAAATTAAGGAATAAAACTGTTGTTTTGTTGTGTTTCTAGAATAATGGTCATTGACCATTATTCTAGTCAAAACAGCCATGGTCAGAGTTGAGTTGTGCTAGTTGAAGTGAAAATTGAAAAACAGCTGATTGACTTGAATGAAAGTTCCTTAGTCTATTAAACATGGTCGATTCTAATTTATCACCAACTTTTAGAGCAGTGAAAAACTGTGCTTCAGAATCACTGTAGAAATTAAATGAAACGAATGGTTAGGAAACATTTTGGTAAGTCAGTGCTTTTTTGATGAGAATTACTGAAAATGAAAGCAATCTACAGCATATAAATCGGGAATTTACATTACTCGAAAAAAGACACATCGCAAATGCGTTTATTCCTGAAATTTGAAACAGTAATATTCGTTTTTATCTGCTAGTGTTTGTGCAAAACATATACATTTATTCGAGAATTAGCTTTAAGAGCAATTTATCGATGATTTGTAACAACATATCTACTCTGACCACTTCCATAGCAATCATGAAGACAATGCTGATTATGTGTTGTTGAATTTAAATATTGTGCATGAGTGAAAATTCGACAGTCAGTAATTGGAGCTAAAAATTTGAGTGTGATAAATACAAAATAGTTATTTTACATTTCATTTTTTTTCAAAAATTGTTCGTTAAGATGAACTCATCAAACAATTGCTTTTTTCAGTACAGAAACTAAGACATAATGTCCATTTAAGTTCTCTCGTCACTGATATGTTTGTATAACTCGGCGAGACGATGAATTGCTAAATTGTGTACTACGAACTGGAAATATATCTGCTACGCATTCACCATCTTCTTGACGTAAGTGTACGTAAATATTATAGTAGCTGACAAGTGCGTCAAGAGTAAAGAAGCGTGGTGCCAAAGGATCTCCGTACTCTACCTGTGCATTAAATTAGTTTACACAAACATTCTAATTATTATTATCGATTTCGTAGGTATATTCATTCAGCTATTGGAATATCAAACTATACCTTTTTTGTTTCATATGTATACGTACTATTTTTCTAGCAAAAAACTCCAACTTATAATAAGCAACGAACTTGAAGATTTAAGAGTGGTGTGAGCTTAGATCTTGCTTTCGGATAATCTACATACTGTTTACATTCTTTTATCGGATAATTACTGAAAGCACTTTATTATAAATTGTAAAAAAGTATTTGGAAATAGACTTCTAATAAAATTCACACTTTGATATGGACAAATTTGTGCTCAGATCTCTTTTCATTTTTTCTTCAAGGTCTTTTTTGCAATCACAACGGAATGGTCAAACAGCAAAGCAGTCGGTCAAGATGTTCTAATCATATCACTATGGCTAGACATAATCTTCAGATATTTTGATCAAATATTCTGATTTTCTTTTTCACCTTGGACTGCTTTCACCGAAAACAAAAAGTTGTGTTTTATAGAGAAAAATTTAACTTTTATCAACTTTGTTTTTTGATAGGAAGGAATCACAAAAACATACTAAATGTGTCCTTTTCCACTACGATAGATGATGTAAAGTCCAAGAGATGGTATCACATCGTTGAATGTATGTATTTTTGGCATCTGAAATGAGTGTGTCAGAATCCTTGTAATTTGAATAGTTACAGCAAAGGGAACTGTTGAAAGCTAACTTTATGATAGAGTTTAAAGGAGGTAGGTTTTGGAACATATTCTTCAGCTTGACGCTCGCTCATCACTCCGATATAAGCTTCTATCGATGGTGAAGTTTCTACGCTGCCAGCCCTTTGCGCAGTTCGCACAAATTGTTCCTTGGGTATTATTGGCTGCGATAATACAATATCTGAACACTCCCTAGAAGTCAAGTATCTATTTCATGCTTTTTAACGTATGATTAAACAGAGTAATAATCTTTATCGCATAAAATAATCCTTCACATTGTATTGATATTGTAAGCTGCACCAGTGGATGCAGCAATCAGTGATCGTTTTCCGTATCGATGCTTGCTCTGAACTCAGAAAGTAAAGCTGTACCAAGTACCTAGGTCACGGATTATTGTATGATAATTATCACTAAAAACATCAGTAACGAATGACACTTTTGAGTTCAAAAATAAAAATAAAAATTAGTCGTCAAAACGTACGGTCGTATCATAAGTTCATACTGATTGCCTTTTTCCCTCGATTTAATTTTTTTTGGCACTCTACTGATGAATGGAGCATCCACAGTTCCAGATAAAGAATAACGTTCAACTTTACGTGGGATGAAACGCTGTAAATTTTGTCAATTAATTCCTTAAAAAATATTGACCACTGAAAGTAATGTAAGCCTAGCCATGAAGGAAAAATTATTATGAAAAAATTAATGGAAACAATTGTGATTTACTTCATTTTCACTCGATTGTACTCTATTTTGGTCACTTTCAACCGATCGGAAGATAGGTTCCAAGTCAATAGCACTACTTGATGAACAAGGCGTATATAGATTCCATTTACTTAACGGAACATCCAAAGCTGTGATTTAAAGAAATCAGTATGAGAGTATACATCGAAAGTATCATATTTCTCTTTTAGAAATTTATTTTCACACAACGGTTGCAAAAAGCACACCAGCTATGAAGCTGTTGCATGTCACTACGGTAACATTTTCACAGTTATTGTTTTTTAAGAATAAAATTCAGTCTATTTGGAAATTTATCTTTGGATGCCTTTAAAGTTCACTTCGTTTAACTTATATGAATCGTAATAATCAAGAACTGGAAAAATGAATAATTTTTATAAACATCTAACAGTCACGTTCAACTTTTCTTTGTAAGCCATAAGAGATGGTATCGCTACTACTTGGTTCGGATTTTCCTAAAACACTTTCGTATCGAGATTTTGAATAATTATATGATCCTGATGATATATCTCGACTTATTTCCTCTTCCTGTCCCTGCATTTTAATTCACGACTTCCACGTGAAAATATGGATTTTATAAGCAGCAAATTTGTCAATTTAATTAATTAACATATATGATAAATTAGTTGAAACATTTAAGATCTTAGAGTATAATTAAAAGTTTGCTACCAAATAACTTTTCATATTACTGAAAAGTTGATACCCGGGAAAGTTTAGAGGCAATGACACAAGGACGACCATGCACACAGCATCTAACTTGTCTTAACTCTTTCCTTGAGTCACCAAATTCAGATGTCGATTGCATAGGAGAAAGCTGTTGATCATTCAAATCGCTATTCATCTACTTCCGGCTTTAGAAAGTCTGAAAATCTTTTGTTTACATTGTAAGAAACAGTAAGTCATCCAAGCTTCAACTATTGAATTATTTATTTCACAAAAGGAAAACAAGCATCAAAATGATGGATAGGAAGTTGCTTCGTCTTCACTTTTACTGCAAAATAGTGTAGCAATAAATAATTCCTTAATTTTTTATGAAAATCACAATGATATGCACCATATCTGAATGACTGAGATATGTCTGTATTAATTCAACCGTACAAAGTTCTGTCTAGTGAAAACAATGACATTTCGAACAATTTCAAGTCGTATATCTACATCATTTCATATACCTATTACAACTAACTGAGTGAAAATATGTTGAATGGATTGCGGGGCAAAACTCTATATCAAATTGTGTATATAGATGGATGTGTTAGTGAAATTAATTGCAAGAAGTCCTTGATTAGTGCGATATTTCTGACGGATAGATACTGCATATTAACTTCAGAAATAGACTAATCGACAAATGCAATCGCCATCAGCTGACCTTCGGCAATTGTGTTGCTGACGTTAGAAAACAGTTGCTTTAAAGTTGCCAAACGATTAAATTATTAATCACGTTGATTTGATTAGTATGATTACATACTGTAAATAAATATTCATAGTAGAAAGCATATATTTTTATAAATAAATAAACGATTTTAATTTTGCTTTTAATCCTTCAAAGTTTAACTAAAACAAAAGCATTTTTGAAACTGCACTATATATTTGCTTTGCACTCAAAGGTAATTGTTGTTGAAGAGGAAAAGTACTTTAATTTCATGAAATGACTCTTTCGTACAACGGTGATATTACAGGTTTCTAAAATGTTACCCAAATATTTCAATGTAAAAACAGAATTAATTTGACTGAACCAATAAAAATACCTCTCATCAAACAATTTTATCCATTTGAAAAACGAAAGTTGTGACTTTCTTTAAAATCAATCAGAAAAATGAAATTTACTTACTGTAAATGTTCCTTTAGTTTGGAACATTGTTAGGTCAGTTTTAAGTCCTGGTGGATAACTCAAATTACGAGGAATTGAAACTGTCCTAACACATGACCATTGAAAAAGGCTTGAACGGTGTTGATGCAGTCCCAATTTAGAAGTTTTCTCTAAAATATAATTGTTTATTAAACTCTGAGTTATTACAACATTGAAAGCTATTAAAAGCTCTCATCATCTCTAACAATTTACCCCAAAACAGTCAGTCACACATAATCTAAAACTGAAATAATCATTAAATTCTTACCAACGATCACGCTGAAGACAGCGCATATAGTCATAGCTTCACAGAACATCGCAGCGTACAATTTGAAAATTCGTTCGATTGCAACAAAATGAAAGGATAACAAACTAATAAACTACAGTCGATATTGATGTAATTATTGTTACTTTTCTATATTGTACACCTCTTCTTACTTTTATCTGTTAATCCCTTTTTTCTTTGAGAAAAGCTTTATGTTGATCGGTAACTAATTAAAAATTTTTAGGATTTTTAGATGACTTATTTTAGCACGATGGGAAAGGACAATTTCTTGTCCGATCGCGGTAACGGTAACGGTGTCGGTAACGGTTTTATCCGAAAATGTTTACTAGAAATATTTTGTTGGTAGTTTAAAGTTTTTGACGCATCAAAACCATGAAAAATTAGGGTTAGAATGTTTTCATGATTGTAATAAAAGAACACAGAAAAAATGATAATTTTTGAATATTTTTGAGTAAAAAATTCAAATTTTATTAAGTGGATGGAGATGAGAATAAGTAAGGTTCATGAATATCTTAGAATTTATGTTTGCATTGAAGTTTTATTTCTGAGTTAATTTTCAGAGCTCTAGCCGATGAAGAATCAGTTGGGCAGAGATAAAAGGTATTATTTCATCGTTTCAATATCACAAGATTTCCTTCGGTATAAAAACTTTTTCTTTCTTGAACGCATGGTAGATATTAAGAAATATTCATATATGATATACAAATTGGCAAGCAAAGATCTGGCATTTATTCATTCATATTAATGTATTATACTTATTTGTATACTTACATAAAACATAATTATTGCCATCATTATGGACCTGAAGTTCTGTATGCAACATAAAGCATTTAAGCATTAGAAGAGTACAAAACAGACCATCTGTTCACGGTGGGACGCAGAAATGGAAATACGAACGCTTATTGCTCGTCGCAAATTTCTGATTGTCTATTAGTTTTCGTGTCGCAAGAAATTCGAATGCAGTATCAACGAAGGTATCGCTTTTGTCCAGTGTGTTAATTTATTATTAATAGCATATTATCATAGTAAACTCCCATTAAAAAATTCAATATTACAGTGAATTATGTTTACAACAATCCACCTTATAAAATAATATAATGAGTGAAATCTATTTTCCAATCGTTGAAACGATTTGAATTTGTTGATGATGGATTCATTTTTTTAGATCATTCATCTTCCTCGTGAAGAAAGTAACAACATTTTTAGTTCATCAAAAAATTTCAATCATAATTTTGCCAAAATATTGGATTGCGCAAAATAATAGGAATAGAAACCATTTTCGAGGTAATACTCAGTTCATATGCAAAAAGTTCCTCCAGCATACTTTGAGTGTATCAATGACTTACAACTTCAGAACTGAGCTAGCAAACTTTTGTGAAATAAGCTAATTCGATTCAAATAATTAGTTTGAAAGAGAAGTTTTCTGAGTATTTTTGATTTCTTCTGCATACACATTTCTACAGTATACATATATATATATCTGCTAAGCAAATTGCAGAGAAATGACACAATGGCAACTAAAGCATTTTAAATACTGCCAGAATTTGCTTAGCTGAATTTCATCGGTTTAAAATGTGAGTAAGCTTTGTCAGCTGAAAACGCTGCACTTAATGTTTACTAAAACTGCATATCAAAGAAAATTTTTAAATTATGATAGCTATACTTCAAAACAACAAATATATATATATATGAAAAATGTATTTTGAGAACCAAAAAATTTGCATAGTAGAAATTTGGCACTCACAAACTGA